>UXGC01001304.1:0-27107 GCA_900480045.1 Eurytoma adleriae
CGAATATGTGAAAATTGACATATTTCATGTGAAAAGTCGTCCACATATGAAATATGTGAACGAATTTTCACATTTAACATGTCAATAGTCACATTTTTGTATGTGAATTTCACAGTTTTCACATATTCAGATTTAGCGGGTTGGATACGCGGCATGATGAAAAACATTGTACTAAATTTAAAGTAGAATGTTGTAAAGAAGTATTTGTAGATTGTTGTATAATGTGGGATGAGTTACTATAGTCTTTTTGTAAAATTTTACAAAAAGTAAAAATACTATGTCATATAAAGTGAAATTTTACTATAATCTCACTGATTGTGAATGCTATTCTGATAAGCTAGATGTTATCACGTGGTCTATGAAAGTCATTGAAAGAGATCAAAGGTTGACATTTTGAGAATAAATCTTTCGTACATTTCCATTCGCAGTAGATATATAGACATTTTTATTGCAAAATACAGTCCCTGGTAGAAAATTAATCATAAATTGGTCAATTTATGGTCAATTGTCTTCTTTATTGACCAGTTATGGTCAATTTATGATGAATTTTCTACCAGAATGTTGGGTAGTTATTTTTCGTATATTTTTGTTGGATGTCCATTATTATGCGTGTAATGAACTAAAGATAAAAAAAGATTAAAAGCTCCTCGATACTTACTGTTTGATTTGAAAGCAGCTATGGCGATATCGACTTAACTGTATAGAATACTTATCCCTGCGGTGGTTGGACGCCTAAACGACGTAAAAGAGAGATAGGCACAAGCGTAGAAAGAATCTGTTACTTTTGACAAAGCCTTATCTTCGTGACTCAAAACAATATTGATGTCATTGCCGCGGTTTAAGTGGCCATTATTTGGAGCTCATTTTCTCTGCTGCAAAAGCGCCAATGTCTTTTATCACTCTATAATGAACTTTCGTTTAGCTGCAGAAATCTATATCCTTTGTTGTTAAAATATTGAATAACCGACGGTTCAAATGATTAATAAAAGATTTATTCATAGTAAGCATTGATAAACAAATAAAGTGATACTTTAATCGTGAATTGTTTTTTAAGTACATAGAGAGAAGAGCTTTTTAGATGAAATGCGTCGCATATTTGGTTAAAATCTGGCACACTCCAGCCAAGATCCTGCGGTTTTATAATTAAGCCGCTGCAGAATTTGAATTAAATTCCCCAGATTACATTCGCAGAATTTTTTTATTATTCATTAATATACTTTTCCAAATTGTAAAAAAAAAAGAAAAAAATGACGTCATTCTCATTCGTGGATGAAAATAAAGTTATCTTCGCAGGCGACTGTTTATTTTGTTCCAAGCATCACTTCTTTAAAGTCATTGCTTTTAAAATAGGCAAGTAATGCTCCTATACAAATTTATAAGCGACATTTGCAATTATAATTTATGCTGATTTATTTCCGATGTCGTGGCAGTCATTTTTGATCTTGATCTAAATTAAGGCGCGTTTAAAACACTTCGATTATTGACATGTACCGCGTGCACAAAGAAAGTAAATAACGACCCGTAAATCATTTAATTACTGTTTAATAGCTTCAATAATAGTTTATTAATTTATTCATAAGGTACACTGATGAGCTCTTGTTATTATTCATACAATTCATGCAGTTCTTATGATATATCGATCGGTAATCCTCTTTGAATTAAGGACGTTCATGCGGTGCTAACGAACAAGTATATTGTAAAAGTTATGTTATTAAATAAAATTTATTAACGTTAGTAAATTCTGTTAAGTGGAAAAATTTCTTAACTAATTAAGAAAAAAAAACATTATAACTAAAGACAAATTTACAATAATCTATCGTCGTTATAAGATTTATTAATAATTATAATTAAAAGCTTACTTTGTTGATTAACATGTATGTTAAAAATATTTTTTTGAATTACTTGAAATAGTCTTTTTTCATTTAAAAGACAAACTACTAGATTTTTACTAAATTTTATCGAAAAACACTTGAAATTCCTTAAAAAAATTGAATAAATATTCAGATATTGTAAATATTCTACAAAGGAAAAGAGAAATGAGAACATAAGTAATTATAATACATTGTTAAAAACTTTTATCTTTGCCAATTATGTGCAGTTTTTGTTATAATAACAAAAACGAACGACAATCAATAGAAAAATTATCGGCGAAGCGTTAATCAATAGAGGTGGTAATAACAACGTTACATAACTAGAAAAGTGATCGTTTAAACTCGAGTACCTGGTTTCGCGTTAAAATTATATAACAAAGTAAAAAAAAAAGCGTTTAGCATAAATCATGTTTCACGCGTCATTGAAACAAAAGGACAGTTTACATCCGCGCGTAAAGAAAAAAAGAGCAAGCGTTTATCAATCGTAAATTACACCGTATCGATTTAATAGTACAATATTATTGTGTCTGTTGCAGCTTTCCGATCCCACGGTGGGAGTCGACTTTTTTGCCAGGCTCATCGAGGTGAAAGATGGCACGAGGATCAAGCTGCAGCTCTGGGACACAGCTGGACAAGAGAGATTTAGGTAAACATTAAATTTTTTCTAACTTTTGCAGATTGTTACAAAGTTAGAAGAGAAATTAAAATAAATATTTTTTATACAATGTATTATAAAAATTCAAGTAAAATACCTTTTTTAACTATTCCGAGAAAAATATTTGATGAATAATAATTTTGCATCAAATTGCAGTATTATTTTTATATTTAATGCGATAGTCGGAAGTATCTTTATTATCGTAAGTTTCGTTACTTTCAAAACATGACTCATATATGACACTTGCGTGATAAATAAACTAAACAGAAATTTTATAAGACACGCGATCAATATATTTCGTTTTTATTATAAGTTTAAAAACAATTTATTAAAAGGATATCTATAAAATATTTCGTCATCATTTTTCTCTTTTATTGAATCAGATTATATATTGGTACTATATAATAAAATATAAAAATTTAAAATAAAAATAAAATTTGCAATAATAATTAGCACCTATAAAAGGAGTGTTTGATTTTATTAAAATCAATTGCAAGGTAGTATTTTCAAGCTGAAATAAAGATATCAGGAATTTTTTCATTTTGTAAAAATAGCAAAAAAAAGTATTCAATTGCGAAATTTTACGCTGCAACGACGTATGCCGTGATTAAGCTATCTCCTTGTATAGCACCCGAAAATTTTTAAGGGGCAAAATAAACTATGGTACGTTAAATGAGAAATAAAAATAGATGTTTTATTTCCGTCAATCAACATTAACGCATCTGTTACTTAAAATCGTCCAAAAAAATTGTCGCCTCTCAAAATCTCCCTGATTTATGTAGGTACATTTTTATTTTAACCCATAAAATTAAAAATATAAGAAATGATAACAAATTATTTCCGGAAGTCCCGTTGATATTAATAGAATTACTTAGATAGTAAATTAAAATACCTTATAATAGAATATAGATTATCTAAAAATAGAATACCTAAATAAAATAGCTTGAATAGTAATTTAAAAAAATAAAAACATAAAGGGTTTTTTAATGAGATTTATGAAACTTATATCTAATAAACTAAAAAATGTTAACACACTATTTCTCTTAGCTCTAAAATGTATACAATACTATAAATGTACACAATCATCAATTACTCAATCATAAAGTTCGTCTGGCGACCAAAAAAAGGTTGCAATTTGTTGCATTAAAACTATACAGTCTTTACTAAAGAAAGGAAAAACTCGAAAAATTAAAAAAATACAGTATCTAAGAAACTTTAAGATATTTATATTAAATTTTACGACGTTTATAATAAAATTTCCTAGTCATTGTACTTATTTTTTTATATTTCGCTTTAGTAAAGATTATAGCAATTTTTAACGAAACATTTTTCCACGCGAAAGCCTTCATTGGTATTGTTCATTTTTATAGGTTGCAAAATTAATTATCTCAATTTCAAAAATAACGAAAAAGAAAAACTAAAATATGCACTTGTTCTTCCAGGTCCATAACGAAGTCGTACTACCGCAACAGCGTGGGCGCGCTGCTGGTGTACGACGTGTGCAACCGGACGAGCTTCGAGCACATCCCGCGCTGGATGATGGAGGCGCGCCGGCACATCGAGCCCCACCGGCCGGTGTTCTGCCTGGTCGGCTGCAAGCTCGACCTGGTGATGAGCGGCGGTAGGCGCGAGGTCTCCAAGGAGGAGGCGCGCGCCTTCGCCGACCAGTACGGCGTGCACCACGTCGAGACGAGCGCCAAGACCGGCGTGAACGTCGAGGAGGCCTTTCGCACCGTCACCCAGGAGGTCTACAATCGGATACAGAACGGCGAGTACAAGGTGGAGGACGGCTGGGACGGCATCAAGACCGGCTTCGCAAGGCCCGGCGGCCTCGACTTCAACCTCGTCGAGGCCGAGCCCGCCAAGAGCTCCTGCTGCTAGAGATCTTCTTCTTTCTTTTTAATCGAAACCGCGCGAGCTGCGGTTCAAATCGTTGTTGCCGACCCGGAGGATCAATTGTCTGCGATCGTTTAGGCGTACCTTTTTCTTTTTCTGATTTGTATAAGGCACTTCGCGATGCGATTTTATCTATACTTTTTGAGTCTTTTATTTTGGATTATTCATATACTGTATTTTTGTATCAAGCTAAAACTAGTCATTTATTTTTTGGTTTAATTTTGCTTTTTGTATGTGTATTGGAGGAGTGCGAAGGGGAAACTACGATGCAAACTGAAGTTAATTCGTGATAAAGTGCTGAGGGGAGAGGGATCTTTTTGTATCCCGCTGAGAGAAAAAATTACCTAAGTGCATTCACAGAATAGAGGCAAAAGCATTTTGTCGTTAAATTTTAAATTGTTGTTTCCGCGGGTACGAGTAAAGCAGTTTAGCTTGCAAAGTAGAATTTTGCACTAATTATTACATTAAAATGCGCATTACGATAAAATTTTTCGGTAAAACGTCAGTAGAACAGACGTGCAGTAATAGAAACTCAAATAACGGTCTATAATTGTATATATACACATAATATAAGTGTAATGATTATATATAAAGAAGCCATATTTAAATAGGTATTACATGATTGAATGCACTTCATATAAAATTGTACACAATTTTTTCTCTGGGTACATTTTTTTTAACCGTCGAGGGTTGAACTAGGCAGCATGAAGGAATGCATCAAACGAAATTCTATTACTTTTATTTATTTTTTATACAGAATTATAATTTCTCATTTCTGATTTGAATGCGTTTCAAATCCTAAGCCGATGTGCATTCTTTCATCCGTCGTGAGAATTCAACCTGTAGAAGAGACTAATAAAAATAAAATAATCGATCAAACGTGTATAGAGATAAATATTGTTTTTATTTTGTATATAGTTTGTATAAATGGATCAGGATAAGAGCCAAGTACCGAATATATGTTTAAGAGCAAAAGAAGATTCATGCAACTGATGCGCGATTGAAAGAACATTAAATTTAATGATCCAATCACGAAGCGTTTTTGTAATCGTAAAATTTATAATGTCTAGAACACGTTTACATTAAAATAAAAATCAAAAAATGTGTAGCTGCGTTGTTCCTTTCTTTTTTTTCCAAACGAGCGTTGCCGAACTCTTCACAACAGATGTTTAGTTTTTACAATAAACAGTTTGTAGAGAACTAAAAATTTATGCATTGTTAAGTTTATACATAAGATATTAAAAATATGTACGGAAGAAGTTGTTTCCTCTCTTTTCAAATCACTGACAGTTCGAGGTGAAAAACGATTGCATAAGGAGTCGATTTCACCGTATAGTGGCTGATTGTATGCGATGTTTCATAGGACTTCATTTACTGAATTTATTGGATAATCAGATGCATTAATCAAGACACATTTTTTACTGCTTAATTGTAACATTTTTAAACTAAAGAGGTCGAAAAAGTGCGTATATCCACAATCTATTGTGTTTTCATTGTCGTTCGATATGTTGCGTAAATGCGAATCGGACAAATGTTGTGAATAATTTTGCGAGAATTTTGTATTGCAGCCATATATATTACTATTAATATTATATCTAATTTTGTGAAAGTGATTGTAATTAACGATTAAAGTCTGTTCCAACTTTAAAAACTTTTTAAAAAATTAAAAACATCTTAATTTTTATATAAAATGTTTCTTTAAAATAGAAAATTTTATGAACTACTTTTCAACTAATTCATTCTTAAATATTAACACATTTTTTCTCGCAAGTTGTCATACAGCGTTGTGCACCCATCAATTTTTCATTCAATATTCGATACTTGAAATAAGGGTAATAAATTTTCATATATAACATTCTCAAGAACGCAAAGAAGTTATGAAGTATAAGAATAAAAATCGAGTAATGTAAATAAAGAAAAACGGAGAAAACCAAACCACATATAAATTTATACAATAGAGTAAACATTTTTCTTATGATCAAGACGACGATAACGTGTGTGCATTATACGGAGGACACATTTTTATTATTTGTATGTACATTTCAAGATTTTGGTTACCAAATGAAAATGTGTTTGTCGAACCGTTCGCACCACACAATGTGTTTTGTGATAAATAATAAATGTCATTTAAAAATTCGTTATCTTGCCAAATTTTTAAAAAACTGGTGTATTTTTTTTAATAAAAGTATCTTTAATACAATTACGATCAAGTAAATTTTTAGCGACAATAGACAACAGATAATTGTTAAAATATGTTTATCGAACCGTTCGCACCACACAATGTGTTTTGTGATAAATAATAAATGTCATTTAAAAATTCTTTGTCTTGCCAAATTTTTCAAAAACTGCTGCTGTATTTTTTTTGTTAATAAAAGTATCTTTAATACAGTTTACGGTCAAGTAACTTTTTAGCGACAATATAAAATAGATAATTAAAAATAGATAATTAAGACGACCGACGAGGTAAGCCTCGCTAGCCTCCTGCAAAGCCGTCACAGCTCAGCTCTGGAAACAAAGGTCAATCTCATGGACCAGACCAGAAGGGCAGTTTGCGGATCAGAAGTTCAGTGTTTTTCTGATATCGCCTGATCTCTTGGGCGACGGTTCGTACATCGGCCTGTAGCGATGGGGCTTCTTGACTCCTCCAGTAGCAGGGACGCTCTTCAGAGCAGCCTTAGTTGCCAGCTGCTTATGCAGAACAAATTACTTTTGTTCTGCGTATTGCATCTTTACGATCGATGAATTAGTCTAAAAAAACATCAAATAATTAATAAATTATCATATAATTTAATGAAATAAATGATCATGTTATCTTACTAAGTTTAAACTGCTTATGTTTCGATCTCCACTTCCTGCACCTAAGATCTTGAAGCAGTTGTATTAATCTGTGTAGTAATTTGACGGAGTAACCGAAAGTATATTATAGGTGTAAGTGAGAGAGGTAGTGCCCAGAAGTGGATTGAGTATAAGAGCGCGCGCCTTGAATTTTTCGGCAAAGTCGCGCGAGAAACTAGAGGGTAGGATAGCAAGGTAGAGGGGAATTAGGGAGTGGAGATCAAAATAACGAAAAACTAAAGTAAAGAATGTTCAATTTTTCCGAATGTTATACTTCCGAATGACATAATTTTGAATGCCACTATTCCGAAAGATCATAATACATCAATTGCCACCTACTGTAAAAGACGTCATAATATCGATAATGATTTGGAAGGTACACTAATAAATATCTACAGTTTTCATTTATTTTATTATTATTTGCAATTTTTAACCATTAATAATTTTTGTTTCAGATGACGAGGAAGAATTCATTCAATATGATAGTAATGAAAGTACAGATACAGATTTGAGTCATGGATGTACTAAAGTTATATAATTAACTTAATAATTATAATGTTCTATGTCTAATATTTTATATTTAATTTATTTTTATGCATATGTGTACGAAAGTTTCGATGATTATATTGTTATGTACTTATTATCGATTTCAAATATATTTTATTGGAGTGACTCAGCCAAAGCAATATGCATATTGATTAATTAATTTTGTGTCTGTTAATATTCTCCACTTTCATGTCCGCCGCTTGCACAGGTAGTTCTTGCGTGATATGAAGAATAAATAAACGAATTGGCAGACATGCACCTTAATTCTCCACTTTGATTTCTGCCAATTCGTATACAGTTTTAAAATGAACTTACTAATAAATACGCAACAAAACAAATTGGCGGCAATGTACCTTGTCACGTTTTCTATTTTTCATTAATTTGATAACCCTTTATACCCCACCTACATTTCTGCCAAATTTGTTTCTTCATTGCGTTGATAAAAATAAGCTTTTTACCAATTTTTACTCTGATTTCTGGCTAGTGGGCTTTTTCTTAATTAAAGATTATACCTATACTATGATTTCGTGCAAAAGATTGCCTTGTACTGAGTCACGTTAAATTTTTGTCACCAGCTCTTAGACTGAGTGCCCGACAGTTGAGATTGATTTTACGAAGTTTTGAGTGTTAAACACATCGAGTTCTTGCACCATTATCATGTACATACAGCTCAACAAAAATTTAAACTTCATTTTAAGGTAAAAGTATTTATGATACATTTATCTTTTAGGAATATCCTTTTACCTTAATAATTTTTATTTTCTAATTTGTACCAATTTTTAATTACGTACAAAGCTTTTAAAAGTACATTATAAAAATATATAATTTACTTAATAGAATAGACTTATTAGAACATGTATTTAATAGAAAATTTTTCGAATGAGAGATAAAGCACGATTAATATAAATCATTTTTTATTGATATTTCATAATTTTTTTAGACTTCGAAGAGTCATGTCCAATCGTATACGTGTTCAATAAAACTTGAAACATTTTAAACAGTGTACTTACTTTATTATACAAAATTTGTAATAAATAAAAAATAAAAGTCTTTAATGAAAGATCTTAGAGGCTTATGTAAAATTACAGATGAAAGCTTGACTAAATAATCAACAATAATTAACATTTATATATAATTAAATTTTTTTCGAAACAGATTTTCGCCTTAACGAGGCGCGCGTTATTACATTTTTTTCGTATTGCATTTACAACATCAGTGTAAAAATTTTTGTTTAAGCCGTAAATTTCGAGACAGTGTATTTATACAGGACAGCGTTTTTAATCTCTAGACGGCCAGAATTATTTCTAAAGCGATTTTTATTTATATACTGGGCTTTCATGTCCTTAAATTAGGGACTTATCTGTAAAACATTTTTTTTCTGTATACAGTAAAGTGAAATAAATGGAACTTTACAAAAATTTGAATGGCTATAAATTGAGAATATACTTGAAGTATTACTGAATAATTTTTTTAATATTCTGTCAAATAAACAATTATAAAAGTTTTTCCTTAGTCTTAATGAAAAGGAATCTTAATTTTTCTACAATAGTATTACTTATGTAATTATAAGTAATTAATATTAAAATTATGTAACATATTCTCATTTATTTCTATACTTAATTGTATAAGTTTAGTACTTTTCTTTTTGATTGCTTATGTGATATATAGATTCAATTTAAGTTTCTTATGGTTTAATAAACCTTCATTTGCTGTTAGCCCATGTCATAGTTATTCTGGCCCTCTACAGGTTAAATCTCTTAATAAAAAGTACCTTAATAAAGCAGAAATAAAAACAATCTTAACAATACTACATTCGAATCATGTCACTTATTCTAAATGCACTAAATAGAATTTGTGGCTCGGAATAAAATTGATAATGAAATTTTTCTAGTCTAATGCATGAATGTCACTAGCGTGCGTATCTACGTTATAGAGAACAATGGCATGAAATTTTTCTCATAATTTAATTTGCATTTTAATTTCACCTCTTAAGGATGTCGGATAAATATCAGGATAAACAGTCGAATATTGAATTTCTCGCTAATTTTTTTTCAGTTCGCTTACACCATTTTCTGTTTCTAAAACTACTTTGTAAACCTAACAGAATTAGAACTTTATTTTTCGTATAGGTAATGTTCTAACTACGGGTTTCTGTTTATTACTGTATATATTAACTTGGAAGTAAACTCTCTTACAACTCTAGAATTCAAATATGACTAGAAACTTTCCTATATAACTTTTTTTTCTCATTCTGTGATTACTTCGCATCTATTTTTTGGCAAGATTTTATCCGATATAAATTTATGAAATAGCTGACACTTTTACGTCGGTTTTTTCTTACTTTTTTTCTTTAAGAAATACTAAGTTCTTTATCACATAATTATTTTTTTTTATCCCTTTACTTCTCTCTTTTACGCATCTTCGTAGTTTACACTCACTCGCCTCGCTTTATTTACAAAACAACGTTTCGCCAGACGGTCACCGTTAAAGCTATATTTCGTTCACACTATCGTCGAAAATCACTAACGCGTGCTCGACTCTGCAAACGCAAAGATTCTTTTGTTACTCCCTGTAAATTATGACATTGATATATTTATTTTGCATTCTTTACTTTTATGCGATTAGTCGTCGTTATTCGTCTTACGAATTTAAGTAGCCAACAGTCCATTGTCGCTACTTAATGCACCATCATACATCTTTGTAAGGGACTTGCATCGCACTTTGTTATCTCGTCCTTTTTTTATTCTTGCTTTTCTCTCCGTTTCTCGGTTATTGACAGTTTATTTGCAAGTGCAGTGCACCAGGTGCACGTTAATAATTGATATCAAGTGTGCATCGAATTCATCAATAACAGCAAAGATATAACAAAGCTATTAAACAGCCATTATGATATAATAATTTCAAGTTATTGCAGAAATAATTCTGTTTGACTTATATAAAGAAATTATTTGTCAATTCCACAGTTACCATTATTTCGATTAATTAATTAATAAATTTCCCCACGATTTTAAAATACATGATACAGTATTTTCTATCTGCAATTTTATTAGTGAAACAGAGTAATTTAATAAAAAGATTTTTTTTGTGTAACTGGTTGGCTAACAATATTTGTTTTCATTCTGCCTCTTTCTGATTTATGTCACGAGATTTTTCTATAAAAAGTTGTTCTTTTTAGATATTATGAAACTGTTTAGATCAGCAAGAAAAATGTTGAAATTTGTTAAAAAATTGTAATGTAAGCTTTTTTAAAATATTTAAAATACTTTTAATAAAGTAATATAATTAATTGGTGATATGAATTTTTTTAAAAGAACAATTTTTTCTCATTTTTTTTAAATAAAAGATTTACGTACTCGAAATGATAAATTATCATCCTTACGACAAATCTAAATGAGAAATGTCATTATAAATAGATAACCAGTTTACTGGACGAATCATTCCTTTTTATACTATCCCTATAGATTCGTAGACAACATGGGATAGAATATATGGTAAGATGGTAACATTTTTTCTCGTGATATTGTCAGCAAATTCATATGCTTTTCATTTCATACTTTTGCTTTCATTCGCTTGTTTGGAAGTCCTATGACGTGACATCCTAGTAATTTTTCAACTAAAACTCAGTATACTTAGATGTTTTTCATTGCTGATGACTTGCCAATGATTCACACCCAAATAATATGTACTCCTCCCTAGATAACCAGAATGGGTTTCCTTTCTGATATTCAGGTGGTGTTTTATCTAGAAACATATATTTGTTATATAAATTTATTATACTAAAAAAGAAAAATTAAAATCTACTTAAAGTTAGATAAATCGATGTGATATACTGAATTAACTTACCAGGATGCACAGCTAAAGGCACGTAAGTAGATCCCATTGCTACATTCCAGCTGTGGGTGCCTGGACAACTTTTTACCTCCAAGATATGTGCATATTCTGGAAGAACCTTCTTCAAATCTTGCTTTAATCGCAATTCAAAACCAGCTAAGTCTGTATTTCCACCAGTGAGAAGAATTCGTGAAAGGCAGTCTTCTCTTATTTCTTCAGGTAACCCCTTTGTTACTTCTTTGACCACTTGAGGCAAATCCGTACTGATATACATCAATTCTGGAGCAGTATACAGTTCCGAACCCAGCGAAACTCTCTGAAATTGGAGATTCAGTTAAGAAATTTTATATATTGATTAATAACATGCTACTAATGTTTTAGTTTAAGTGTTTTATAAACATATATTCTTGACAACTTACCCAATCTTTTTTGCAATTTACATAAGTATCAACCCTTATATCTATGTCCACCTTTTCAGATTTATTCTGACTACTTTTATAAAGTCGATCAAATTTACTACTGAATTCTTCTTTCCGTATATCAAGGCTGAGCCTGCACCTTTCCTTAACCGTTGGATAATCCAAATAAGAAATAGGAATATCATGAAATTCCTTTGGTTGCCAATTCATTGCCTGCTTTAGGTAGTAAGCCACATGCCAACCTCCTACAGGTATCAATCTCCAACGTTGTGGCATTACTCTTCCATCGATTACAACAGCCACGGTTGTACTAAGAGCACCACTATCTATCACGATGCATGTATCTACACCCAGCATGGCACATGCTGCCAGTGGCTTTGGTACTAGGCAAACTCTAAAAAGGGTATAAAATATTTAGAAATTTAAATAATTATTATTTGTTTAAAAAAATTGAAAGTTCATCTTACCTTGCTACTTTAACTTCTTGAAATAGATAATGTAGAAGCTGTTTCCTAAGTAATGGATGAATAGCTAGTGGTTCACAAAACATAAGAACAGCATTTGGTTTCTTTAAAGTCTCTGTTAATCCCATTTGGCGAAATAAATGGTCAACAAAATCTTTTAAAACTGAAAACGTTCCATCTACTAGTAGAGCTTCAGCGGGATTGAACAAGTCTATGTTTGGTATTCCTAACACTTGTTCTGTATCAGTACAGTAACCATTCATTAATTTTTGATAAATAGGATTGCATCGAGTATAACAAGATGCATCGTTAGGATGTTGTTCCAATCTTCTCTTTTCTCTGTACAATTGAACCGAGTTACAAAAGACACAGAATGGACCACTGCGAGGTGGAACTTTAGTAGACTCTGGTTCTGACAGTTTCAACAGCTTTACAATAGATTTTTTAGTAACAAATTTTCCTTCCGATTTTCTTCGGCTGCTGCTACTGGGAATGCTTTGCAGGGGTGGAGGAGGCGGTGGAGGAGCTTGCTCAATATGATGAGTTTCGCTGTTGTACTTTGGGAAGCCAAGCATGGAGAAGTGTCTTCTCAAGCCAAAATTTGGGGTGATGACCCACGTATATTTATTTCCTATTTCTATCACTACTTTCACACTGGAGCCTTCGACACAGTTCCTCTGACAGGTGTAACTACTGCAATTGCAACACTTTGGAAATGAATTCTCATTGGTTTCGTTCAGAGTTAGGATCATGTGCAATCGATAACACATAGCTTTAAAGCTGACACTCAACATTTGCAGACACTTCATGTCGGGAAATTGGAATTGTACTCTTGATATAAGTTGCAACCATTTCATCTTCCTGCAAGTAACAACATTATTTAGTGATTGATCCATAAACAAACTCTATAACAGACCATTATTAATTTAAGACACTATCAACTATTTTTAACAGACATAAAGCTTAAGTACAAATGACATATAAGTAACTGTACGAGTTTGCTATAGCTCCTAAAGATTATCCGAACACTTGAGTGCAATCATCGATAAAAAAGCCTCAGACTTTAACACAGAAACATCTCCATACTTCATTTACAGTCTGACAGTCTGTTTTGGTTGAATATTAAAAAAACCCACCCTTCAAAGTTCCCGAAAGTTTAACGACGAGGGGAAATACGCGCATTTTTCCGCGGTCAGCGAAAAGCCTTGAGGCGTATTATTCGCGACGAAGTAAAGAAATTAACCTCAACTCACCATAAGTAATCGGTGTCGGAGGTTTTGCGCAGGTACTTGCAGGTGCTCCCGAAAGCTATGATATCAGGTACGTCGCACTCGAGCAGGATCTTGATCCAGATCTCTTCGGGGAAGACCGCGGGATCCATTATTGTTTATTCGATCGGTGCGATGACGGTGGGGCGGCTGGACGAGAGGACGACGTGCGTGGCTCGGCGCGCGTTTTTTCCACACTGAAAATTAAAGGGCCCCGCAGCGGTGTCGTGTGTGTGTGAGTGCGGCGCGGGGAGGGGGGGGACTGCGGGGTTAAAAAAGAGGTGCGGCCGACGGTCGCGCGACGATAATTATAAAACACCAGTGGCAGCGCAGCAGCAGCCTACTCTACTGGGCCGATGCATGTACGACGTCGCGCGACGTCTTCACTTTGACACTCCCCGAAATCCATGAATACACTAGTCAGGTTCAAGGTTACTACGTTAAAAAACGTACCAACTGCATCGAGCAACTTACCGTCCATCGGTTACATTGCTCTGCTGATGATGCGCTTGTATATTGGGTACATGTACAAGTTGCATGGGCGAGATGCAATTATCCGACCGTTTTTTTATGTTTTTTATCGTGGCAATAGATTCTATGTATTATTATGTAAAAATTGAAATAGCAAAATGATTAGTACAATATAACAAAGTAAATTTAACAAATAAAAATCTGACAGTTGGAAAAATGTAACACTGAATTTGAAATAATTTCGGTCAAAAATTTTTAACAAAAAATTCATTCGTTAGATTCGCGTTTGCGCGATATTTTCATCTAGTAATAAATGGAGGTGAAGAAAAAAAAGAAGTAGGAGAGGATCGAACGCCTCCGCGGGAGTCGGTTGTAATTACTCACTACTTTCTCCGCGGCGGCAAAGTGAACTTGTGCAGTTCATTCTGCAGGCCACAGATTTAGTTTGAGTACAAAATTCACTACTAATTCATATTACGTTTGTTCAAATTACGGCTGTTAAATTTTGTTATTTTTTTCAGTTTCAATATGGTTTTTACGCTTCGGTACTGATGAGACAAGCAAAACCATTTTCGTTTTTTTTTTCTAGCAAAAATTATTTATTAAAAATAGAGCACGACGAAACAATATTTCTATAAAAAAATCACATCGATTTTAAAAATGAGAGCTAATAACAATACTGTAACTTTGAAACACTTAAAATAAATGAAATAATACTTATGCTTATGAGAGTAATAATGCCTTAATGTAAGGGTTGTTCTTGGCAAGAATTTCGTCTTTTAAACCTGATACTTTGTTCATTAGTTCATCTTCTGGTAACGAATCATCTAAATCTTTACACTTAAACATGAAATCTTCTATGAGTTTTTCACCTTCCTAAAAAATGAAATAATATGTAGAATGTAGATGGTTAAGAAAAGAAAATGTTTTTTATTTAAACACAAAAAATATTTACCTCAATAATTTTCTTTTTTTCAATTGGATTATCAGATCCTTCAAACTCAATGCCTTGCCAAACTTCTAGTTCCGCTTGCTTTCGTTTTGCGAACTAAATTGAATAATATAAAAAAGTAATTATTTAGGGAATAAAATCTCTGATTAAAATTTGTTTGTATTATTTTGATTCTACCTCGATTACATCTTCTGGGAAGTTAGCCATCTTCGCAACGTGAATCCCGAAACTTTGGTTGCATATTCCAGGTTTTACTTTGTACAAGAGTGTGAGTTTATCGCCGACAAGCGCAGTCACGTGGTAATTATTTGCAGTCGGAACTTCTTCCGCCAATTTTGTAATCTCGTGAAAATGCGTAGCGAACAAGCAGTACGATTTGACATCTTTCGCTAAATGTCTGAACGAAAAATTAAAAAAAATTATTTTACTTTAGATCTTATTATTTGTGAAACAATTTATCTGAATTTATGCAAATGTCTTACTCTGCAATAGCCCATGCAATTCCGCAACCATCATACGTTGAAGTACCTCTTCCAAGCTCATCAATGATGACTAATGAATTTAAAGTAGCTGTCTGATAAAAATATGCAGAAATTGTATTTAAAAAATTATTTGGTGAACAAGAAGAAATGTAAAATGTATAGAGCGAAGCTTACTCGTAAAATAGCGGCAGTTTCTACCATTTCCGCCATAAAAGTGGAAAGTCCTTTTATTTGTGAGTCGTCGGCGCCTATTCTTGCCAAAATGGAGTCGAGTAGCGAAATTGTAGCCTTTTCGCAGGGTACAAAACTTCCTATGTGTGCCATCAATGCTGTGACGCCAATCGA
Organism: Eurytoma adleriae; assembly: GCA_900480045.1. Lineage (NCBI taxonomy): Eukaryota > Metazoa > Arthropoda > Insecta > Hymenoptera > Eurytomidae > Eurytoma > Eurytoma adleriae. Next base: position 16,036 of record UXGC01001304.1, read on the forward strand.
CCTAATGTATGTACTTTTACCTCCCATGTTAAGTCCAGTCACTATGTGGAATCTACTATCTAAAATAGCAACGTTTTTTATCTTTAGAAAATCACAATAGACCAAATTGTAACTAATGAGAATTGAGAGCTTACCCTTTGTAAAGTGGACGTCATTAGCGATATAATTAACTCCTTCTTGTAATTCTAAACACGGATGCCTGGCTTGCACCAAGTGAAGCTCCTGCGCTTCACTAGGCAACATCTCTGGTCGCACATACGTTTCATTCGCGGCTGCTGCCGCGAGGGCAAATGAATTCAGCACGTCCAGCGTAGCAATTACTCCGCCAATAATTTTAATCAGCGGTACGTATCCAGCTATAATAAATTTATTTATTTATTTATTATTTATTTGATGGGCTTAAAAGTAAATGGAAAGAATTATCAAAATGTCATATTTAAGTTTGCTGTGCGATTAATTTACCTACCTGCGGTTTCTATAATTTCGGTAACAATATTTTTTTGTTGAGAGGTGTAGGAATTTTTCGCGGTCAAATACTCTTCATTCACATCCTCGAGTTTCTTATTCCTAAATCGGATGCCACCCTTAATGGAATCTAATACTGTGTAAGCTTTGTTGTTCCTAAGACTTTTTTCTTCCTTAAGAGTAATTCTGAAGTGGTAACCATACTGAGGATTCGTTTCCAACTTAATGGCTTTTCCTGCATCCATACATAAGTCATCGGCTGCTTTGTGCAGCAAAGATTGCATTTTTTTCTCCTTATCATCCATCACGGATTTCAGTTCTGTAAAAAATATAGATTTTTTAGCTGCAATCTTTTTTACTTTTAATAAAATAAACTATAAAGATTCGTTACCCTTTAACTCATCGTCAAATTCTGGTTTTACCAGAAATTCGCCTTTGTCCGCAGCATCCAAATCTATTGTTTGTTCGACCATTTGCTGAAACTTATCCATTTCTTCAAGGTGTTCTTTCAAAGGATCGATAAACATTGCTTTTACAGCAGCAACACTTGAGACTGTATTGAGTTTTTCAACTAAAGATGGCAAATTCATCATACACTGATAAATTCTAAAAATAAGATTAACGTAATTTAGATACTCATCGAGCATACTGTAAGTACTTATTATGTATTTATACATCTTAATGATTGAAGGAATGAATGAAAAAATGGAATTGTCGAACAGATTGTAATTTCTGAATTTTATCTTTTAAGAAGTTATAAATACTAAAAAAATATGTATTGAACTTTATGAATTGTAAAAAAAAATAATTATCAAATTAAACAAACAAACTATTCAATAAAGACTTTCTTGCAGTAGTTTATCACATCGTACTCGTTTACCGCGTCCTACCCTTCAATTTAGAAAATCAGCTTAAAAAAAAGTATGCTAATACAAATGGCAATCCAAGCAAACTATAGAAACGCACTTGTAGCACTCCTGCAATCCGGCCTTTTTCTTTGCGAGCTTCTTCGACAGCTGCTGCAGATCGGGCACGCGCCTGAGGTAGTCCTCGCTGAGGACGGACCTGAGCTCGGTGTCCTCGAGGAAGGTGGCGACGACCTCGTGGCGCTCCTTAATGAGGGCGAGGTCTCGCAGTGGCTGCCTGATCCACTGGGCGAGGAGGCGGTGGCCCTGTGCCGTCTTGCACTTGTCCAGCAGGCCGAGGACGCTCGAGGTTGGGCTCACGCTCGAGGCGGGCACGTCCGAGCGCGGCTCCACGTTCAGCGCCTTGAGAGCCGCCGCGTCCAGGCGCAGGTAACGGCTGCGCTGGATCTCCTCCAGGGCGAACTGGTTGCCGTTCTCGTCGTCGGTTAACTAACGAACATTTTTCAAAATTGATTTATCTGTTGATACATTTATTGGGCTTAAAAAGCATACATACATTAATACGTATTGCAAATTTAATGCATACGGAATATAATCTTTTAGTAACATTTATACATAATGAAAATGAATCATTGAACCTGATACGACGAGTATAATTAAAAAGAAATGGTATAGATATGATCAATTGTTTATTGAAACTGAATAGACTTAGTAAGTTCGAAGCAATTGCTTCGATCTCCTTACTCTATTGCTTTTAAAGAAAAAACCGCATTTAAAAGAAGAAATTAAAACCATGAAGTGATCAATCTGTTTTAAAATTATAAATTGTATTTGATCAATTAATTTTTCACTACGAGCAAAGCTATGATGAAGTAATTAAATATGATGTAAATATGTTTTATATTCTAGTTAAAGGAAGACATAAATAAATACATTTAACTATTTATTTTCTTTTGTTAAAACGCGATTTTCTCAAAAATAAATAAAATCAGGAAACAGTAAATTTACATTAGTTGTCTTTTTTCTGTTATAGGCAAATGAAAATTACTAAATAATAATGAAATTATTGTTTATACTTGAAATTCTTGAAATTTTGTTGAAAAATTAGCATTTGGGCAAATAAAGCATTTTCTCAAAATGCGCAATCGAGCACACTTACGTTCAAATAATTTATTAAAGCCGCGGTAGCGGACATGGCTAATTTGTAGTTGGTCTCAGGCAAAGCTTGCGCGTTTCTTTGTTGACCTTTGTCGAATCTCAAGATAAGATTCAAATCTTGTATCAGCGAGTCCGTACCGAATTCTGCCTTTTTTCTTGGAGTCACTAGTACGTTGTTCCTCTCCATAAGCTAAAAATAATAATGCGTTTTTAATTATCACTTGAACCAATAAAGATAATAAACAAATAATTAGATAAATTAAAAAAAAAAAATAATGCGATAAAACAGTCGACGAGTAAAAATTGCTGTACCTGCTTGATGCTCTGAAAGTCGGGATTGTTTTCTCCGCTTTGCAAGATGCACTCCTTCGGCTTTAACGAAACGACTGTAGCCTCCAGGTCCATGAAAGTCTCGTCGTCTTTAAACTCGGAGACGGAGATGACGGATTTTACTGTGTCGATGCAACTGACTCCGAGAACCTGAACATGTAATTGATAAAAATTAATTACAATCGTTAAAAAAAGTCGTATTACAATATAACGTCTGTAGTTATTTCAAGTATAAAAAATAAAAAAAACTGTAAAAACTATCAGCAGACTTTAGGCCCTTGAAATTTGTGTAAATAAATACACGAAAACAAAGCTCTGTGAGTCATTGCAATAGCCAATAAATGTTCTCATTGACTGACATTATTGGAAGAAATTGCAAAAGTTTCTTTATAACTATAACATCATTTTCTATAGTTTCTTTTAAAATTTCTTAACAAAAACCTACTTTTCGTTAAGTAAAGTCTAACAAATTTTACAAGTACCTGAAATTATTGCAATGTTTCCAATAACGTCAGTTTGTGAGTACCTTAAAATTGACTATTGCAGTTTTTTAATAGATCTTATTTCTTCGCGAGATAAAGAAAATTTCGAAAGATGATCAGGCGCGAATGAGCAGCAGACCTTGGAGGAAGCCTCGGAGCCCAATTTGACGGCGATGACGAGTGCCTCGACGGCGACGTCGGTGTTGCCGAAGAGGAGGTCCTCGAACTGGGCGATGTTGCCCGGCGATCCCTTGTACTCGACGATCCAGTCCTGGCTCTTCGCCGAGCCCTGGTTCACGTACACCTCCACGCGGTACTGCTTCACCAGCAGTAGCTCGCGCACGAAGCTCTCGAACTGATTCTTGTTCAGGATGACCCCGTCGATCTTGTTGTGCTCTGTGGGAAAGGAACTTAATTAGAAATTTACTCCGAAATATTTTTCTTTTCTGCAGTTTCCGGTCGTAACGACTTAACTCCACTTTTTGAGTTTTCAAGGCCGATTTGCGTGACATTGCATTTACCTAAATTTTCTGTTAAAATGAAAGACTGTATACTATACAAATATATGGCATTATCTCAATTTATAAAAAATGAATTAAGTCGTTATATCGGAAACCATTTTTAGGATTTCGAAATTTTTTATTTTAATTTTCAGACATCCTTTTAAATACAAAATTTAAAACTAAAAATGGATATATTAAAATTTAGAAGTCACAAATTTAAGGGTTCTTTTATGCAAGCCATAAAAAGCTTCACTTAGCTTTCACAAAACGATGATTTAAAATACACTAATATAAATTGAAATTCAAAAGGTTAAATTACATTTTGCACTATACTTTAATTAACTCCTATATGACATGAAAGAATAAAAAATATATATATACAGCTAATCGCGCTTTTTCCGAAATAGTGTTTTTTTCGAATTTCTCACTCTCCCTCATTATTAGCGAATACATTAGATAACCAAAAGATTTGGAACACTGATTTAAACTGATCAATATCTGAATTTTTCGCATTTTTTAAAAGTTTTTAACCTAGACCGTTCATCTTACACGCCGAATCTCCCTCGTCATCTGCGAATAAATATGCCCTGTAAAAAAATTAAGCATAAATTTGCCAGAATGTACATATTCCGGCCAATTTATGGTCAATTATTTTACAGGTTGGGTAACTGAAAGATTCATCAAATTGAGCATCTGAGTTTCCCTTTAAATCATCGCGAACAGCATTTTCTTTAAATTTGTTCAACCTGGCCCGATCTTCTTGCACGCCGACGTGCTCTTGAACACCTCCTCAGCGGCGAACAGCGCATCGCTCCCGTGCAGGGTGTAGTAATCCGAGCGATTGAAGAATCTCACGGTGCTGCTGGGTTTCTGAAACAGAGGAAAACATTGAGCGTCAGCGGGTCTCTTTTTAGAATAGCGTAAGCGGCGTAAACACACTCGTACGCACAAAACGAAGCGTCGCCCACGGAGAGCGGATTGCCCGCTCGTATCCCGAGGTTCGGGGAAAACGCCGGAATTGCGCAATGAGCGTCGGACTCGTGGTGTTGCGCAAAGTCGAGCTAAATAAAAAAAGGCGGGAAACTTGCGCGTAATTAAAATAGGCGGGAAACTTGCGCGTAATCGCGAGTAACGAATTCGCGCTGAATTTTGCTGATAATTCGTTATAGGACGTGGAAGTGAGCTTTCAAACTTGTACTATACATAATTAAAAAAGGTGGGAAATTTGTATATAATTAACAAAGGCGAGAAACTTGTATGTACATACACTGAGAGAAAAGCTTATTGTTACTAAATAAATATTACTTGATTTAAATAAATTTTACTTATTTCAAGTAAGTATCGCTTTAATCCAAGTAAATGTTACTTGATTTAAGTAAGATTTGTTTAGTAACAATAAGCTTTTCTCTCAATGTACATAATCGCAAGTAACGAATTCGCGTTGAATTTTTCTGGTAATTCGCTATAGAACGTAGAAGGGAGCTTTCAAACATGCACATAGTTAAAAAAGGCGGGAAACTTGCACGCGCGTAATCGCAAGTAACAAATTCGCGTTGAATTTTGCTGACAATTCATTACAGAACATGGAAGTAAGCATTCAAACTTGTACATATTAAAAGGGCGGGAAATTTTGTACGCAATTAAAAAAGGCGGTAAACTTGTACGTAATCACGAGTAACAGATTCGCGTTGAATTTTGCTGATAATTCGCTATGGGATGTGAAAGTGAGCCTTCAGCGAAAATTTATCAATCGTAGTTGAGAGCGACGAAGTTCGTAGCTATCGCTCGATGCTTGCGAATTTTTTTTATGATAACAAGTACGAGAGGAGCGTGACTCAATTGTCGAATCAATTTACACATTGTGGATTGAAAAAAATTCTATGGAGATAAATAAGCATGCAGCGTTGTCGCTACAACGAAATCTTCTGTTAATCAACGGAATGCGGGAGTAGCACCGAATCATCGCACGAGCTTACAAGACGTTTATCTCTAAACGAAGCAGAACACATTCAATTAGGTCACTCGTCGTGAAAACTTCCTTGTACGTTGGGAGATCCAAGGACCATCCGGAGCTTTAACATTGAATTTCACGTTAATTTAGCGTTGCGTTGAAATTTTAAAAATGAATCTTCACTTCAATGCCGCAATGTGTACATATAATACATTTAGAATTAATCTATTCTTTAAATTTATTAATTATTAATAAAATTGTCTGTACGTTAAGTAATCAAATAAATAAATTTCAAGAAATTATTTTAGAGAATTTGTGAAATTAACACATTTCTTTCGTAATTTTACTTCAAGCAAAAATTCTCTTACGATTCATTGAAGTAAAATAAAAAAATATTTCATATTGTTGTTCCTTTTTGGTAAAAAGAATAATAGCGATATCTTATTAAATATATACAGTAACAATTATTCGAATTCTCCCTAAGCGTGTATCATTGAGTCGGAGCGGGTCATGTGCCTATCGCGAGGTCAAAGCGTCAGCGCTCGCTGCTCCGCACGGGTCGACCTCCGATTTTTCGTTCATAGAAACGCTAAGAACGAACGAATTTTCCCAAAATTTACGTCATCTTCGATTCGTACTAAAGTAACCTTCCTTTGATTCGGCGACTTTTAAAAATAATCAACTTTGACGCGAAAATATCGATCTACTTTTGTGCGCGCGTGGAATAAAAATTGCGTTAATAGATTGTTTGGGGCTAAGTAAATCAATGCAATAGCGATTCACGGAATCGGATTTATCGAGCAGAGCGAGGGTCATTGTATTCTGGAATTAAACACTTTTTTAATTAGTTTACACTGTCGTTTGGTGAAGGTTAATATCGATGCGCCCTATCGGCGAGGGATAAAAACCGTAATTCATGATTTTATACAATCTTTTTCTTCGTAAAAATTTAATATACAACTTTTTTCATGTACGGTTAAAACCTGGAAAGCTGACAGATTGGCTCAGAAGCAAATAAAAATTAATTACAAAAGGATTTTGAAGTATCATCTGCTATTGATTAAAAAAAAATTTTAAATTCAAATCTCCGAACTGGAAATAAGTTTATCTAAATTATCGAGTTAATGTATCGATTACTAGACAGAAATTAATCTGCCGCGGGAAATACCTATGTTAATGGTAAAAAAAAAGACACTTGTCAACTTCCTCGCGACAATGCCCTTTTGAAACACGACGGCGGCACCTCTTAAAATAAATTTCGTCTATTTTACACACTGGAAATTCAGTTAACACGTGTAAGATAAGCCGCGACTTTGATTTTCCCACTTAACGATCAAGTCTGGCCGAACGCGTGACACGCCACGTAATTTCATCGGAATCGCGTATTCAAAAATAACGATTGGGTGATTAACGATGCGAAAGTGTAAAAAAAGGAAGAAAAAATTAAGAGCTTCACTCTGTCAGTGTGAAAAACTACGCGAGTCGAGTGAAACTGAGCTAATCGTGCTGTGATTTAAATTTTTTTAAGCTTTTTTGCTTATTTTTTTATGATAAACAACCAAAAGTTGTTTTTTTAGCGAAAAATCGTTTCAAAAACGCTTAAAATTTTGTCCCTTTTTCCGGAGAGTGTGAGTTCTTTTGTAATTTGCACTTTTCTGCTTTATGAGAGTAGGCGCAATCTGTAATACACTTATCGAGCGGGTGACAGTATAGAGTTGCGAAGTGCGGAGCTTAGCGTTCGTGCATCGGTGTCCGGGAAAACCGATCATTTATAATAGGATTACGCAGGCTGCTTCTTATCTATACTGTATCTCTTTTTTCTGTGCCTTACGCTGTCACACGGCCGCGAGCACCATTTCTTTGTTATTTTCGTTTCGAATCCGGTTAATCGCTTTGAAGAAACCGAATTTAAAATTACAAAATTACAAAGCTGTGGCGCATAAATGTATACAATAATATATATTAATTCTTTTTCAGTTTTTCGTGTTTTTGTTTTTAATTTTAAAGAGTTGAATTGCCTTCTAAATTAATCAGTTCTGGCCAACTTATGGTCAATTTTCTACCAGGGGACAAATGTGAAGTTTTCTTTGTTTAAATAAACGAAAATAAATCAATAATCTTTGATTCTTTCACCTACTTTCGATTTAATTAACATAACTACAACTCTACTTTTATCTACTGAATAGATTTCTATAAATTTCAAGGATAAAATACGTGAAATCAACTTAAAATAATTAAAACCGATTTAAACTGATTTTTTTCATTAAATAAGTACGCAAATATCACTATAAAAATTACGGGATGACATTCCTACATTTTCGGAAGAATCTCATACAAAATCTTTCTTTTCTCGTAATTTTTAAGATGATCTTTATTACATTAGGAAATTCTGTGAATGAATCAATTCCTTATAGAGTTATTAAAAGGTGACCCAATACTAGATAAATTCGGCACTATTAGAATCAGCCGGTACAACCACCGCGTTATCGTTAAGGCTAAACTCGTGTCGCAAGCCGTACAATAAAAAAAACTTACACGAGTCTTAATTGACATAAAACAAATATTTTCGGTCCGCGGGTGTCTTGGACACGCGGCGTACGCACCCCATTGTCATTAATCGCTCGTATCTTCCCATGTGTCACTAACGAGCCGCCAGAAAAATTTGTTTACGCCCGCGCGAGGTCAAAAGTCGCATCCCTGAGAAAAGGTTTGCTCTATTAATGTCGAAAGTAGGGTATCGCAAGAGAGTCTCGCATACACGATTAATTGACGAGACACTTATTCCTACGCTCAATTTAAAAGATTCATGATTTTCAATCATTCATTTAATCGTGTCCTGAATTTTTCAAGGTTCGCTCAGATATACAGATTTTCGTTTTTCTTTCCACATAGATTCGTTTTATTCGTTTGTAAAAAAATATACGGATATGTTAACAATAAATTAAGCTTAGTAAGACACTGAACGCTTATCACCTAACAGTCTAAGGATCGTCAATTAAAAACATTTCTTAACTTTCGTTAAAAAACAGCCGGTGCTTGTGTAAAGTAAGTCATCATTTTTTACATTGTTAATGTACGTCATCATCATCATCATCGAGCGATTCCGCTTCGTTGTAGTCGATCCTCAACGGATCGACGGTGATGTTCGCCGTGGAGATTGCGCGCGGCCTGTACACCTGCACCTCGGCGTCGCACTTGTTGACGCCGGGGGTGCAGTACCGACAGCAGAGGAACAACTGCAGCGAGTCCTCCTTGTCGCTCTCGTCCGGAAAATTGACTTGCGTCCTCTTGGTGTTTATGTTGCGTTTGGCTCTCTTTTTCTCCGGCTGCGCGGTACCCGAGGCGGTCGCTTCGGTGCTACCGGCATTCTTCGTCGCCTCGGTTGACGCCAGTTGTTCCTTTCTCATGGCATTCTGCCGCTCGAGCAAGCGCTTGTGTCTGTAAAAAAGAAATGGAAACGATTTTAAATTGTAATCGTATTGAGGTACGATGAGAAATGATAAGTGATTGATTTTATAGTATAGTAATTATCTAGAAATGTGACAGTACTCACTTCTCTATTATTTCATCAGTATTGACTTTTACTTCTGAATAAACGTTTGGAAAAATCGTCGGGTTGTAACTGGAACTTCGAGGATCGTCCGACTTTTTATTACCGACGAAGTGACCGCTGCAAATTTTTGAATTATCTTTGGGTACCCAATAGGCTCCTCCCGGCCTGAAAATAAGTAAAATATGAGTAAATTCTCAATTAACATAAAATCATCGTTACAGATATTACACTGAAGAACAAATTAGCAATAATTTTAACTAAGTAATTAATTTTAACTTAATATTTCTTTAACAAGTTCCAACTAATTTTGTTCAAAGAAAGTTTAGTTGCAAGTTTTGAATCAACCACTTTTTTAAACTAAAGTATTTAGTAGTTTCAGAATAAACATTTAGTTGATTCTAAGAAATTGTTTAGTTAAAATTACTAATTTTTTTTTCAGTTTATGATTACTTGCGATTATTACATTAATTACACCAATTTCAAAGGAAAAAAAAAATAGTTTAAGTCATAGCGAACCTAGCCGAACGGACTGCAGCCAACCATGCCTCCCTTCGCAGGGCTTTGTGGAGCAAGAACAGATTTCCGGAGGGAAACTGATAAAACACGATGTCGTCCGACGACTTGTGCACGGAGGAGTTTCTGCAACCGTACACGCAGCACTTTTTCCCGTAATATAGTTGCTGCTCTCGACGTGGCGCTGAAAATCAATAATCATTCGATATTAAAAATTTTTTTTTTTAAATAACGTCGAAAACGAAAAAAAAAACGCAATTGATTACTTACGCATTGACATCCTGGAGGCTTTCCGAGTGTAACCTCGAAGTATCTTGTTCACTGTCACGACAGCACTGATCGCGTCAATAAAATTAAGAAAACGGACGATAAGTTCGGAGTTTCGCCGGGCGCTGCTTTCGCTTCATGCTAAAATAAGCGCGGTCGCTTCTATAAAGAGGCGATTCTTCGGTGGCGCGATGGAACAGCTCGTTACTAATTGATTAAAATCAATATATGTATTATATTTTACTCAATGTATTTGTTGTATATTCCCTGAAAAAAATTAACCATAAATTGGCCATAATATGAATATTCTACAAAAGCGTTACTATAAATTCTTAAAGGCAGGGGCAGACTTGAAGCAAGATAAAAATTGGCATAAATTTTGTAAAAATTAGTAGAATTAGGACAAATTTTACTATAAATATAGTAATTTTCCAAGGTATATGGGTCCCACTTCAAATAATAATTTGTAGCAAATTTTCCTATTTACTTTTCTCAGTTTAACGAGACTACCAAAAAAAGTAAGCTTCCCCGCCGCGTCAAAGCAACGCACAAAGCTCATTCTTCAAAGAAAGAAGGTTCGCATTAATCAGTCGATCATCGCGAAAAAATAAGCGTCGATGAGTGGACGCGCTCGGGGGGTCCCTGAAAAGGCAGCGAGGCGAAGATCCGAGAAGTTCGAGCGCGGGGGACCTCGCTTTTTCTCGTTAAAACGCTGCATAACGCGCCGCCGGTGCTCGCGGGAGATAATTATGCAACCTCGCGAATCCGCTGGTCCTTATTCAGAGCCGAGCGGTGTGTCACGCGGCCGCGGCGTCGCTACCGCATCCTTATTGAACGATTTTTTTTTTCACGCGCGTAAGAGCGGCGAGGCTCGGTCGCAGCAAAATTTTTGTACGAGCGACTGACCAGCCTGGTAGAAAATTCACCATAAATTGACCATAACTGGTCAATAAAGAAGGCGATTGACCATAAATTGACCAATTT
>UXGC01001305.1:0-27067 GCA_900480045.1 Eurytoma adleriae
CTGACTAAATAGGGACCTATACTACTGGGCCAGAACCGGCCTAGTCCTTGGCTGACCACACGTATACTCATTCTACTGCGCCAAAACCGGCCTACCTCACCTACTCATGTAATATGTTACTATTTTCTAAATTAATATTCACATTTTCTCAATTAATTTAACATTCTTAGATTCAGATGGTGTAATTTACAATTTCAGCAACCCTATTAATAGGAAACTTAAAATTACAATTATTTCCAAGAAGTGAAAAGGAATTATTTGAAACTTCAACTCCGACATCATGTACAAAAGAAGAAGTCCTCTATTGTTAAAAAAGAAAGTTTCACCCAGCGGTAAGAAAGTTGGATGCGCGACAAGTTCCCCGAACTGATTCGTCTGCCGGCGATATGCCCGCGAATCTCGCGAACTATTCAGCCCGTGGATATCAAATGTAAATCGCGTCACGCGAACAAGCTCGGCTTGTTTTCCGCCAAGGTACTGCGGGTTCGCGGGGAAGAGTTCGAAAAACAAAATTGCTCCGCAGCGCACGTGTCTTCGACGGAGTTCTGATTTCTTATTCGTGCATCTTTGTGGGACTGTGGGAGTGATTTTTGAAGCCCGACGAGGGTCTACTTTTTACTCGGATTCCACATTTTTCAGATGCACTTCCGTCCCATGTAAGGTAATATTTTTTGAGGGAAATTTTTGGTATTTCACATACCTAATAAAACAATAATATTGAGATATTCAAATCCAATTTATTATAATAACAAATTCGTTAATAATAACAAACGTGCTGTGAGCTTTTTACTTCACAACGTACCTTAACAATCTGGGAAAGAATGTTTAGTTTCTAGTTGGAGTAGTTTTTAGTAGCCCTGGAGTATATAAATAGCTTTGTCAAATCGGATTGTGGGTTCGTAGAAATTTAAGCATGATAAATTTCTATCTTTATTTTTTAGAAAAATTGTTTATTAAAATTAGCAAAACATTTATCGAATCAACTTTATTACATATCAAACAACTTCGTTACGTTCGTTTACCAGTAAATATTCCTTCTTGAAATAAATCAAGTGCTTTCAATTTACGAATCACTGCAACGCGGTTAGCTGGGCCATTCGAACGCAATGAAACGTCACGCTCGAGCAAAACGTCCGCGAAGCTATCGACGACTGAAAGAAGCGCTTTAATCGACTAACGAGAGTCGAATTCAATTTGAGCGGGCCGTAGGTGTGTTCGAGTGCATATCTGGTCGGCACGAGAGTAACTCGCTGCTTCGAAAATGTTGAAATGCTTCTGACCGCGCGAGGCCGCTCGTAAAAGTGCACTGCTGTCGCGCGGTCTCCGAATTTCGCACGTGCACCTGCGCTAAAGAGCTTTCGCGTCGAGCACCGTGCAGGTGTCGCAATGCAATTTCGGAAACTTCGTCATCTCGCTAAACGAATTTCGACGCGACAGAACCATCGCTCTTCAAATTAGGAGAATGATACTTGTTTCGCAGAGTAGATAATAGTATACTGTAATCATCGAATTTGTCCTTTGAAGCAAACATAACTTACCCTTCTCATTCAGTACACTTATTCGTTTGCGTTGGATTTCGTTAGCTTGTGAGCGGCAGTCAATTAAGGCGGTTCAAGTATTGATATTGAACTTTGCACTTGAGATCTTCAACTCCTCGAAGGGTTCAAATTGGCAGTAAGGTTTCACTTTCATATGCCGATAACGGAGAGCTGCTAAAGCTTCATGCAAACATTTCTCCGTTCATATTTTATTTTGACCGTGCTCGACTCTACAATGAAAGAATTATAAAGAATTATATTTTTTTTTAGGAAAGGATCATCGCTCAATCAACACGAGAGTAAAAGTAAAATCAAACGAGAATAAATTACTGCGTACTGAAATAGCAGACTTTTTTTCTAAGGGGAAGACAGCAAATGCTTGCTTTTAAGTGCAAAGCAGAATTTATTGTAGAGTCTACAATTATTACAGACTTTTTTTGTCAGTGTGGATTTAGTCGTGTTGGTTGACACCACGTATACGGTATATCTAAAAGACTTTTAAATGACTGTACTGCACTGTTTTCTAAAATCGGTTTACAGGATTGTAAAACAGATAAATTTTTATGTAAAAAAATAATAGTAGTCTTTGATACTACAGCATCAGAGCTGGTATTGGATGAGTGTGAATTTAGCGCCCGAGCGAAGTGAGGGTGATAATTCACACGTGTCCGAAGATCACTTCTGATTCAAGTATCGAACTCTGTTTTATGCGTCCACGCCGAAAATTGCTGATACACACTTAAGAATGTGCAAAGTATGCTGAAGTAGTGCTTTATGCACAGAGCTGCAGAAAAAATTTAAAGAAACATAAAAAGCAGAAAAATTCCCCTTATCTCCGCGATTCCGAACTCTAAACTCGAGCGCAACGAGCCGCGCAAGTAGCAGCATTGTTCTAAGTTACGGCGATAAATTAATAAAACTGCGAGCAAAGTATCAGAAAGCGAAGTAAAGTCAGCCGCGTCAAAAGTGCCCGCTCCTGGCACTTCGGCCAACTTTTCCGATAATTCGCAGGGCCGCCGCTGGCCGCTAACTTTTTTAGCCCGAGTGATTTATCGTTCGCTCGGCGCACCGGCACCTGTGCCGATTTGCGTGTACGCGGACAATAACTCGGGAACTCGAGGCGCCTGCCTCCCGGAATCCTTAGAAATCCGGGGCAACTCAGCGGGAGTATCGACGTCTCGCGGGGACAAACAGTGCACCGGTCGCCGCGGGGGAAAAGAATCGACGCGCGATCCCGGCGTTCCAACCGCAGGCACGTTTCGACGAACGTCGCGATGTCCCCCAACAAATTACGCGGCTGCTTCCGCCCCGCGGAGGCGGCGAAATCCACTTTGCTCGCCTTGCGCCTCTCTCTCTCTCTCCCCCGATCTTCTGTTCGCGCGGTAATGGAAAACACGTCGGGTGAGCTTGTTTGAATTCGAGCGGGCTTTTTCGCATTTCGTTTATTTGTCGAGAAGGGAATTCAGTTTGCGCGTCGTAAGATGTCCTCGGATGCTTTTACTTTTCGTTCCGTTTTTTCGATTATTGAAATAGTTTTACAACTTGGCTGTTTCATTAAATTTACTGAAATTATTTTATGTTAATCTTTAATTGCATACAGGGTCTGTAGGACTAGTTTCTTCCTCTCTTTATAGACGTTCCCAATGGCTAACTCCATCATAGCAATAATTAGTGCTATTAATTGTTGCATAAGTCACTTTTACACTGACGTGCGTCCATAAGTGTAGATCTTGCGACGCCTTTGAGATATATTTACTAAAAGACATTCCCGCCTTTTTTATTGACACTGTGTTTAAGCTCAATTTTATTAAAGTTTGTTACGATTGTGTAACGTCACATGTAAATTAAATATCATAAAAAATATTTATTTTTAAAATTTATTCAAACAGCCTCCGAGATCCAGCTCAGTGGGGGGTTATGTAAGGGTTAAACGGAAACTTATATTTAAAATTATGTAAGATACATGAGTATACGTGTGGTCAACCAAGGACTAGCCCTGTTTTGACCCAGTAGTATAGGTCCCTATTTAGTCAGGCCGGGGTGGGGGAAGACCGGTTTTAGTGCAGTAGAACAAATGTGTATGGGCAGACAGGGATGGGGGTCGCTCAGTAGTATGAGCCCCCGTTTTGTCAGACAAGATTTTGACATACACTATTGGTTCTACTGCGCTAAAACCGGCCTACCCCCATCCCGGTCTGACTAAATAGGGACCTATACTACTTTTTATTGACACTGTGTTTAAGCTCAATTTTATTAAAGTTTGTTACGATTGTGCATCGTCACATATAAATGAAATATCATAAAAAATATTTATTTTTAAAATTTATTCAAACGGCCTCCGAGATCCAGCTCAGTGGGGGTTATATAAGGGTTAAACGGAAACTTACTTAAGATTACGTAAGATACATTGTAATTACTTGATGACCCCTGAAACGGTGGAACCAGCAATCGTCAATAATACCTCTCAGCATTTTCTCACAAAAGATGTTAAACTTCCGCAGAAATTCGCGAGTGATAAATATCGGCCACGCCGAAGGCAGATAGCATTGACGGAGGAGGCGAAGTGGCCGCGTTCGCGTGGGCGGCCGTAGGGGGAGTAGCTTTTGAAAGCGCAACTTTCAACGGGAACCGCGCACAAAGTTCGGAATATCGCGATGGTCCACGCGCGTGGCAAGCATCGCCGTATCGGCGTGCAGTCGCGCAAGTCGGCTGGCGCAATGCGCTTGTCGCACGAGCGCGCCGACGAAGTTTACACGGGACTCGCCCGACTACCGACTCCTAGGCCACGTACAACCGTAGGCGCGCTATCGCGCACTCCACCGTGGGTATCGACGTTTGCACATGATTTCGCGTTCCATTAACCTGCACATTTCGCGTGCCCGTGCGAAAAATATCTTGCAGTTCTGCATGTACTTATTTGTTGGTGTACATTTATCAGATTTATCACATAATAAAAAAATTTCTCCTAACGTTTCTGCAGAAATTGAGCCACTCTAACAGCAATTGGCTCAGTTATCATTCTAATCGAGAAGATTTTCAATCGTGCTCTTTGTTAAAGTTGAAACGATGAGTAGCAATGCCGAATGTAATGTTCAGCGACTCCAAAAACTATAGATTTCGTAGTGCGTCTTTGACACAGCAACCTTATTTTTGCATGTCTGTGTAATAGATTGTTATAATTTTTCTAGTTGCTTTGAAACAATATTTTTTGTGACATGTGCACGATTTTCGCGGTATTTTTGTCTATAAAAGAAGTCTAAAGTGCTTTTTTTTCTAAGTAGCAGAGATAAAATGCACTTTCTCGCTTTCGCCAGAGCGTGAAATTTTTAATTGAAAAGGAGGGACAACCACTTTCGGGTTGTCTGGTTTAAAAATTAAAGTAAATTTGATGTGCAGAAATGTAGGATAAATAAAAATAACATTTTATTTACACTTCGTACAAAAATTGTCCTTTATTCTTTTGAAGAAGCTAAAAGAACATACACTAACCGACAAAACTTTCCGGTTGAAAGTCGGTTTTGTAAACGTGAGGTGGAACTTGGTTTTGCTGTGATTATACTAATAAGAAGCAGATTGTTTCGGAGCGCCGTAATTAGCGCGACAGGATTTCCCGCCCCAGCAGTTAAGGCATGCATAAAGAGGTGGGTCGACCGCTACGCCAGGGTGGCACCAATTCACCGTCAGTATTCTGCAACTGCCTAGCAAAATACCCCCGCGTCTTATAAACATCTTACTCTAGCCAGACTTCATTCGCTGAGGTAAAATTACTTACGTCTAAAGCCAATTTAATTTATTTTGAACTTTATTTAACTTTGCGTTTTGAAAGAAATAATCATACTAAAAAAAGAATAAGCTTATTAAATCCTTTTTAAAACGAACATCAATAATATGTAAAGTGAAATATCGAATTAATTTCTAAATGCAGAAGCACGAAAAAATCGACAGCGATAGAACAAGATTATTCATGCGTGATCAGAAGTTGGTACGTTCACTTTCAATGCAAAACTTTGTGTTCGTAAACTTTTAAAAGCGTAGAAAATTTGTCGATGCTTTTTAATAATAAAACTTCGTAAAACTATTTCATTTTATATTAGCGGTAATAAAATTTGACGTGATTTTAAAAATATCGTACGGCATTACAGAGGCACGCCCACATCTATAAATTCTGCGATATGAGTATTGAATTTAACGCATTTCATAAAATAGCTGTACTTGACATATGTTTTCTGCACCGGTTCCCTTTATCACGCGAGAATGCTACATCGCAGGTAAATGCGCGAGTATTTCTAATCAAATTCTGCCGTAACTATAACAGAATATTCCATTAACTGAAACACAGACAAAAATTCAAAATTAGTTTTTAAATGTAATCATCGAAAGGGGAAAATTAATTTAAAAAATCAACTCATTGTTTAAAAAGTTAAATATTATATAATACAAAATTGTATAAATTGTAATGATCAGTATAATTAAAAACGAATGAAATAGTATATCTTTACCGAAAACCGATTGGATATTTCATTGGTAGAAAGTATATGTGAATAATCTAGATTAATTGAGATATACGCGGCAATTATCTGAATCGCTTTGCGCCGCGTAAGATATTATATGGGCACTGCGCGCTACACCAAGCGCACTTTAATAATGAATGCACAGAGCGGCGAAAATGAAACACCCATTGTGCGCAATTCAAACGCCACTTTTCACAGCCGAGGCGCTCAAATCGAATGTGTCCCCGATTGATCAAAGTAATTTCCATCCACCACTAAAACCGAAGCACTAAAAAAACCCAGCAATTTTTCGAACTTTTACGTCGACGACTTTATTCACGCGAACGTATCGAGCTGCAGCGGCCGAGTTAATCGCTAAACTATTTCCCTCGCCAGCGATGCCGAAACAAGCTCGCGCGCGCCGTGTCCCTCCTCGGATGTCGCTCCCTCTTCGTCAAACGCACACACCGGGCCGGGCGCATATCTCACGCACGTGCGCCCCGCGCTCATAACGGACGCGTGCACGCCTCGCTATGGACTTCGATCGCCCGGCGAATCTGCGCCCCGTCAGCGGGTACAGGCGTACCGGGCTCTCCCGCGAAAACCTATCGGCCAATCGGATTTATCGGATCCGCGCTCTCGTGAATAATGCGAGCAATACGCCGTGCATAAATTTGGACCGGGGGAGGAGGAGGGAGCGATGCGCAGTTCGCCGAGTCGACACGTGCTTAGCGCGAGATACACGCGGCCCGAGATCTCGCACGAAAAATCGAGCAGCGAGTTGTTTCTGCAAGAGGCGAGGGAGGTTTTAGGTGCGACTTTGTAAGGGAGATCTTCATGTGAGTGAAATAAAATTCGTTTCTAAAGATGATAGTCCATCTTACTTATGATATCGATAGAATTACTGTTTCTAACATCCAGGGTCCTCTTGGACACGTCTTCCTTAGTCTTTACTGCAGACGCCGTATTTGAGAGTAAATCGTATTATCTTTTGACCAAATATCGATTGTAATCGACTTACCATCTATAAGATCTAATATTCAAGAAATCAATCCATTTAACTCTTACCCGAAAAGTTTAAAGTGAAGATAGAAAAAAGAAGCCAAAATTTAATTAACGGCTTTTCCTTATTGTAATTGGATTATTCAGAATAGATCAGTGGAATTAAAATTCATAATATTACAATTTTTAGTAGTCTCTTCGAATATGAACCTTAATTTTGGGCGTCTCTACTCTGTACTAGGACTAGTCATCACTTTGATCACGGAAGTGGATACCTAATGTAAAATTTTTTCAGAATCTGAAATCAAAAATATTTGAAAACCAAAAGTTGACCATAAATCGAAACATTGAGTATACTGTTATCAGTTCTAAAACAGCATATATAAATAATTTCGTTGCTAATTAAAAAACATGAAATCAAATGAAACTATAGGTACTAATCATTTATCGCTCGTGGAGTGTAAATTAGCAGAGACAAGCCTAGGGAAACTAATGCGCGAACGAAGCAGCGCATATGCGGTATTTATTTGAAAAACGCTTAATTAAAGCGATCGCTCGAATTTATTAGCCTACCAGTTGTAAGTGTTTCAGCAATTAGTCCGCTTTTTATTGTCATCCGCCCTTAACTCCCTCGCTGCTTCATTCCCTGTGTCTGCGTAACCCGCAATCGATGCGACCACCTGCTCGCCGGGAGCGGCGGGCGAGCGTTTAGCTCGGCTTTTTACCTCCTTCCTTTTTCAGCGCAAGAAATCCTTTCGCAAGTCGGCGACTTATATACAGTCGGTAGCGGCTATATACGGCGAAAAATTTTTACTATCGTAAAAACCGTAATTTCCGTTTATTCTCCGCATCGCTCGTGTTTTATGCCTCGCTTTGGCTCGCCTTTTTTTTAATAAATCTCGGCCGGCGAGAAATTTATTTTTGATAAATGAAAGTCCTACTTTAATTTGCGGTACTGCGCGGGATTTCTTGTTGTAATTGTGTTTTGCCAGTTTCACTTAGAAAGAGGCAATTAATTTATTGTGGCGCTAAGTAAAATATTTCTTAGTCTTTATTTTTTCACCTTTTTAGTACTGGTATACTCTTTAAAGTACATCATAAATTATTTACTATTTAATAAAAATGAAAATATTTTTGAAAATATATAATTATATAGAAAGTTAGATATTTTTATGCAATTGCCAGTAATAAGGTACTAGAAACAATACACATTACACTTTCTTTTGGTACGTAAGACATGTCCATTAATTAGTTGCATAGTAAATTTTTCCACGAAATACTTTAAATAATATTACTAAAAATAGATGACCGCTGAATAAACGATGTTATCAATTATTTTCTAAAAATCAGTATCCATGTTTTCGAGATACGTAGTAATCGCCAAGTGTGCAGCTAACTGCAACGTTTGCGACAAACGGAACGAAACACCCCAAATGTTTTATTAAATTCCCTCGTCTTTGTCCCTTCCTGCTCCGCACTTATCCACCCCCGCTATCCGGCAAACATTCGAATCCGATATAAAACAGCACTAAAGTCGAGAGATAATGCACGCCTCGGAGTTAAGCGCCAAGAAATAAGGTCGTAAAAAGGCTATCCCGAGTGCTCGGTTAGGCGAGCGTTAATTGCTTTATCTTGCACTGAATTCACTCGCTCGGCCGGGAGCGCCGCCGTCGACACCGAGCGAACTTCCCCCCTTTTTTATCCTCCTCTAGCCCCGAGACATCGCTAATCCGCGTCGTGGATGCGACACCTGAGGAGAAAACGCGGGCTTTCAGTTTTTAATTAAGGTCTCTCTGGCGCGCGATAAAATGATAAAACGCTAATTAGCCGGAGATAGCGGGTCACGTTATTAATCCGAGTAGAGGACTAAGGGGGAGTCGGGAGATTGGTCGAGTAAAAGGGATTTACTGCCGCTTTTTGAGGGATTTTCGTGGTAGTAATTTGGAGTGCGGTATTCAATGCGACGTTATTGTTAGCTTTATGGCGTTAAATGTAGTTTATGTGGTTAGCGTATACAGTTTCAGAGATGCGCTTAATTGTACCTAAAACATTCAAGGCTTTTTGCAAGGACTACTGTTTTAACAAACAACTTATGAAAAATTAATACAATTTATTTATCTTTATGCGTTAATAACCTTCACGCTGCATGGGAACAGTAATAATTATTTTACAATGACTTGTAATATACAATAATATAGCAATCAACAACCTTTAGTACATAATGAAATGTTATCGCCCGTATTGTTAAATGCGTGATTCACGCGTAATCGCTCTAATATTCGACTGCATCTGCAGTTAATGCGGAAAATTCAGATGCTCTATTTGAAAAGTCAGTCGATTCAATCGACCAATCAGAGAAAAGAGAAAACAGCCATTTCAACGAGTCAGCCCCTATTGCGTTGACCTAGATGCGCACCATCGATAATGGGATAGGCAGTGACACCGAGAGCTTCGGCTGGAAAATCAAAAGAAATTGAGGGACCTGTTTGTTTCAGCTTCTGCTAATTTTTCAGTAATCCCTTTTTCCCGCCAATATCTCT
Organism: Eurytoma adleriae; assembly: GCA_900480045.1. Taxonomy (NCBI): domain Eukaryota; kingdom Metazoa; phylum Arthropoda; class Insecta; order Hymenoptera; family Eurytomidae; genus Eurytoma; species Eurytoma adleriae. The sequence continues at coordinate 9,571 of UXGC01001305.1, forward strand.
TTATGAACTTCGCTGTGGCTAATTGGCTGCGGTATAAGATTTAAACTTGTTATAGCAAGTCTTTCTAAATGCAATTAAAAAGTCTAGCGATAGATGTTGAAAATTGTGTTCGTCTTTGAAAAATTATTAACGGTATAGATTTAATATTACATTTTCAAAAATTGATACGATTTACGGAAGAACGGGATTGAAATACTTTTATACGTAGGTTCTTTTATTCAGAAATTTCGTCGTTCATTTTGACAACTTTGGGGAAGAGTGCGTAATAAAAACCAAGAAGAGGAGATTCATAGTCGGAGGGGCTTTAAACGGATTTAAGAGAGGAGTGAACTTGAGTAAAAGTCGCGAGAATTTTAAGAGAAGGCCGTTGAGAGTCTGCGCAGGAGGCGTCGATTTGTTCAAACTTGTAAGTACGCAGGAGTTCGTAATCATCAAAAACCAGACAGTCGTGCTGTGGTCTTTCAGGTCCGGCAGACTACAACGGTCATTAATCAGAGAAATGTCCGGGATTCGTTCAAGCTTCTACTCGAAAAGTTACGTTCGGGAATAATACTTGCACGCGGAATTGATTTTTTAAATTAAAACATTCAATTTTAATTATTAATACATTTATTATTGTAATATATAAATCAATTTCATGGACAAGTATGTAATTTATTGCATACAGAAGGAAATAGTAGGTATTTTTTTTGGAGTTTAAAATACTTACTTTCTACATGTGCATAACACTTACGCATATTTAGAAAGACAATTATTTGTAACATTTGTGTGCTTATAATAAGATGTGCGAAAATTTATTATTTTGCGTTTCTACGTTATAAATTTTTTGATTGATTGATTGATTGATTGATTGATTGATTGATCCTCGTTTATTTTGTCACATTGGACATTTAATTAATTTCACAGGTACTTTGAAGGTTTTAATTTATAATAGACGTTGGTACCCATGCTTGAATTCGCATAAATTAAAAATATTTTTAGATCAATCATTCAATTTAACTTGGAAAATTACTTACAAATTCGATGAATTTAAGCAACAACTATCCGTATAGAATTTTAATAAAACTGCAGTTTTAACTATAAGGAATTATATTCACCCTCTCGGTGCTTTATATAGCTTTAATATCGATTTTATCTCGACTATCGTGGCCCGTGTATTTTAAAAATACGACTTCCACATTAAATCTAAAAATAAAAAAAACATACTTTAAAGCGAAACTCTATTTTCCTACCTCGACAACAACGTTCGATTCAGTCTCAACTATCTATTTTTTACTTTTTTTCCATCGATACATCAGCGTCGTTCCGCCCACGGATGGAATGAGTCGCGGCACCGAGCAGCTCGCCAGCCGACGCAATTAACCGCGACGTCGAAAGGCTGCGAGGGCAGCCTCGAGGACCGGCGAAATGAGCTGGCGCGTAGGCGCGGGCGCGGCGAGGATTTACGAGGACAGCCCGCGGGGGGCGTTTCCGCGCGTCGAGCCCGCCGCGGAAATTCCGCGGGCTCGTTACGCGCGGCGACCGTCGGCGAAATTTACGTCGACGGGCGCACTTTAGCCCGCCGCCGCGCGCCGTTACGTAAAACGCGGCCCGCGCGAGAGACGAATCGATATTATCTATCCCGAGTGGCACCCGCGCGCGCGGCTGAGTGCCGCCGAAACCCCGCGCGCGCTCAATTTGCTCTCGTCGAACGAGCTCTACCGCGCGCATCTCCGCCTCGTCGACGAGCCCTTTCGCGCTGCCGCGCGGCCGAGAGTGGCCTGGAGTGTCTTCATATTGGGTTATCCTTTTCGCTTTTTCGCGTTTTAATACGGGGAGCTCACGGTTTATTGCGAACGACCGATAGTTTCGTTCGGCTAGGTGGTGGTGAATGTTAAATGTTGTTCAGTTTCCAATAAACTGAAACATTATTTTTTTGCTTGTGGAAAATCTGGTAAAAGTTTGCAGGAGACTGGGGCCGCCTTATCAGTTGATTGTGGCTTCATCAGTCAATATTTAATCTTCCTGAGTGTTACTCTCAGGAGTATACTCTTAGGAGTTTCTGGGGATACTGCGGACATGAATAACCCTAAGACAGTGTTCTAAAAGTAGAAAAAATCTGTGTAAACTTGACCATCACTACGAACCCTAAAGTCTCTATCCCCAAACCAACAACGTCATCATCCACGGAATGAAGGTGGCTTCTATAGAGGCTCCTCGGCCCATCGAAAACCCCAAAATATCACCATATCTGACACACGGAGAAAAATGATGTTGTAAAAATTACTATGTTCCATAAGAAAGGGCGACAGACTTAATCTATGATGATTTTTGGTATACAACACAGCAATTTTTACTGTGTGTTGTAGAAAAAATTGCAATGTTCATAGCATTTTTTGCTACGTACATAGCAATTTTTACTGCAACACATAGTACAAACAAACATAGAATAAGCAACATACAAAGATTGCTATGTTGCATACCAAAAATCCTCATAGGTCGAGGCTGTCCCCCCTTTCTTATGGAACGTAGTCATTTTTACAACTTCATTTCTCTCCGCGCAGGCAAGGCTCCTGCAGGAACAATTTCAGCTGCTAAGGACTAAACACCTACCAAAACAATTTTTCAGTTTCTCTAACAATTCTTCAGTTTCTGCAAAAGCGATTGAACTTTTAAAGGATTCTGAGTACACTAAAGTGTAGCACTAGATTGTAGATAAAATTTGTTTCCGAATCGTTTTAAATTTCAACTTTTTATTAAAGTTTTTTCTTATAAAATCATCACTTTTATGCAGACCCTTTCCAATCTCTTTTTTCGAACCTCTGGTGCCAGTCTTGGAATACTTGCTCCCATCACCTATATGCACAGACCGACTTCAAAGGAACAGATAACGTGTTCGATTTAACAGAGATCAAAAGCCACTGCTCCTGAATTGCGTGCGCCGATGCTTGTAAAGAATCATCATCGCTCGCTATTACCTCGGTGAAGCAGCCTGTCGACTTTATTTTGCCACGGGTTATCTACCTTTTTAATTTATTCTCAGTTTCATGAGAAACGAGATGGATTTATTTATTTGTTGGATTTACAAATGAAACAAAATTGGAATGTTTTATTTAAACGGCAAAATGAAAAAAATTCAATGGCGATCCTTTTTTTTTAAACCTATAGATATATTTATTTTACTAATGCATATAGTTAAATGCCATAACAATCACTACATCAATAACCTATAATTCGCAGAATCAGGAAGGAAACATTCGCGGGAAGAAGCCTGCAAACTGCACAATGCGAGAGCTGCAGCATAAAGGAAGAAATAAAACATCGTTTGAATCCCGGCGGAGGAGAGAGGCACGACCGAAAACGTAATAATCTAAATAAAGAGTCGAGCGCCGAGAGTCGAGAGCCCCGGCCTAACAGGTGTACCGTAAAGAATGTTATCCAAAGTGACTGCTTTCTCCCTTGCGGCGCGGCGGCAAAAGCACCCGGGAGGAGGAGAGAGAGAAAAAAACGCCGCCGTCGCAACCCGCGGGAGATCGTGGCGCGCACTCGGCTCAGACAATATTTTTCAGCGAGTTAAGCGAGTAATAAATTGGATAGGCTGCGGGGGCGCGGGGTGAGTGCGCGAGAACTTTTGCCGTGGCGCACGCTGAGAGGGGGAGAGAGGGGGCTGAGCCGCGGTCGACTTAGCCGTAAGTGAGCTTTGGTAAGGAGCGTGGAGAGAAGCCGAAATAAATGTCTAAAGGACGAGCAGACAAGTACAAATTTTCAGTCGGCGAAATCTCGACGAGAGACTGTACGGGGATTTTTTACGCGAAAATTGCGTAATTTACGCTCGTTCTTCATAGGCTCTCGTCGTGTAGCTTCTCGTCTTTCCCGCTATGTAGTTATTAATTTTCTTCTTTTTTGTAGAAGTAAATTTTTTTGTAGAAGTAAATTTGCACCTCGGTAAATATTTAGGGTTTCGATTGCAATTGATACACGTCAGAAGTTTTGGTACAATTGATATACGGCGGTGGTGTGAATTTTAGTTATTTTTGCGGTATTTGAAAACAATAAATTCAGACGTGTGCATAAATCTTATTGCAGGTTCATTTATTTTCGCGGAGGACTGCAAAACTTTTCCAAACTTCTACGTATGAAATTGCAGTTTATTAAATCGCGTTATTTTCAGTAATTTATTTCACAATTTTTTTAAATTGAAAGTTCAATTTATGGTTCGATTTATTTTTAATATTTCAATATATCCGGGATGAAGTCGTTATAATAGTAACATATAGCATTTGTTTAAAAAACGGACTTTAAAAAACGGACTTTACTTTAGTACGTATTTTTACAGATATACTTAGGCATATGAGAATGAAAGTATTATAATGAAGGAAACTTTTTTAATAATGCCACTCAAGTTTGAGATAAATTAAAGCAGTACGGTCCGATAAAATGTATGATGTAAAATTTTATTTTTAAATACATACGTAAGTTCTATACTTGTTTGATTAGTGCCTTAGTTGAAGATAACAAATTTTATTCATTTAATGAGATAGGCGTCATCAACTTTTGATTTTTTAAATATAAAAGTAATACCAATATAATGAAACTAAAACAGAGTTTAAATTTATTCCAAATTCTATATAACAAAAGTAATTTAATTAAAAATTTCTTTATGTCAAAATAATATGTTAGCTAAAGATTTTATTACAAACGTAAACGTTAAATTATTAATCTATATTTACAACACAATTGAAAATAAATATTTAAACAAATAAATTGAAATTTTCAGCTACAAAATTTACTATCATATAGTATATAGTTAACAAAACGCTTTCATGTATTCGAGAATGTTAGAGATATGAGATATTTCCCGAAAAACCATTTTTCAGATTCGTTCCAGTCATGAGTCACATCAAAATTAATGAATCGACTTCAAATCTCGAGGTATTACTCAGCACGTGTTCTGTCATACCGAGCGCTCTTTAAATCTAAATACGTTAGAATTCACACAAAATACACATTCATACTCTATGTTGTACAACACTGTATTTGGATCAGAAAGTAATTAATCCTTTGCTTCAACAACTAATAATAATATATAACGTATATAACTAATGTTTTGGCTTCTCTCCAAAAATGAGCTCGAATTGGAAAATTTATCAGATAACCATGACTATTAAGTTACTGAATAGATGGTATCTCAGAGGAGAAATCCCTTTCAGAAATATCTTTTTATCTACTCAATAAAATTCTACAGTTCAAACAAAATTTAGTAAACTTTACTAGATCTGGTCCCAGCCTGACGTTTAGAAACTTTTTGTTTATATTGTAATCTTCTAAAAGTTACTAAACGGTATGGTAAAAATTACTAAAACATTCTCCTCGGTGTATGCATAAATTTCAATTCATTTCATTCTATAGTTTTTTTACCTCACTTTCAGCGGGAAACGCTAGTACAATTTGAAGAAAACGCAGCTTTGACAGCTGAAAAGAAGCGAACAATATAGTGCACAGCGCAGCCGGCAAGAAGCGAGGAATATTAAAATTTGTCAACGCCGCCGCGAAAACATCGCGACGCTCTTTTCCCGGGGGTCGTTTTTTCCCCCGGTCGAGCGTAACATCGACAATGGGCGACAAGAAAGCGAGACGCGCCCGGCGGTATACGATTCGCCGCGCGCGGCGGCAGAGCTTCGAGGGGGTCGGCGCGGTCGAGTCGTCGTCGCCGCGGCGAGCTTTTATTTGGCTAGACTCGGAGGCGCCGCCACGTCACGGTGGCAGTTTTGGCAGCCGCGCACAAAAGGGCGCGGGGCTACGAGGGGCGAGGAATGTAGCGCTTCCGAATCCCCCGGGCGCGCGTACGAAGGCTAATTCGTCGAGCGGACGAATCAGTGTTTGAGTCGATGTCCCTCTCTCTCTTTCTCGCTCGCTCTCTCGCTCTCTCTTGAATATTGATTTTTCACTTTTGCCGAGAGAAAAGCGGGGGGTATATTTTAACTTGTCCCTTTTTTAAACGAATGAGAGCTGATGCATAAGATTGGATGATAATCTGTATGTGTCTGCTTGAGGGTAATAAGGTGCTGTATTTTTTTAGTAGCTTTTTTTCAATGAGCATTTCAAAGCTTTTATTGGTATATTTATGTATTTACGAAAACGTTTCTGATTCAAAGATTATCATGAGTGTCAGTACCGGTTTATATCCAAAATTTTTTTAATATCGAAGTATAATGATTTATAAGGTATCGTTATATGTAAAGATTCAATAGAGCACATAAGGTTTCATAAGTGATTGATATGTGTTATACGAAACTTTATATTTATTTAATAAAAAGCCTATACCTAGATCAGTAACATTTTACATTGCGGTATTAAAATATAGCTATTTATTTTTTTTTTTTCATAAAAAAGTTTTTTTAAACTCCAAATAGACAAATACTCTCGAAAAAATATTGGTTTTCTATTTGTAGAATAAATGTTTAATCACAGTAAACGTTATCGTAAACTTCAGACGTACATTTCTATCGCTCTATTGATAGAACTTTAGATTTGTTAGAATAGTGTAAACTTGTGGACTAAAAATAAAGTTTTTTTCAAGTTTTTCGTATTTTTAAAATTCTTAATTTAACTCTTTTGATATCTAAATAAATATATAAATAAATTGTAAATATAAAAAATAATTTTGAAATGATAAAACAAAAACTGTTTAGATTTTGATAATCGCAATTGACTTATGCTAAAGAACGTATCCTTAAATTAAATTTATTTAAAATTAAAAGCGAACAACCTCAACGACATCCACGTACCCTAACAGAGCAATTGATCGGCAGTAAAATAAAGAGCAACGATGTCGTATACCCAAAACTGTGCGCGACGATCTATCGCATCCTAGAGAACGAATTTTCCCCGCCCCGAAATGAAGCAATGAACGAGTGCAAAGGCGCGTAACGTAACGTGGAGTGGCGAGGCCGCGTGTCATCGACTCCGGACACTTAGGCTGGAGAGTGATCGGCTTTCCCGAAATTGGCCCTTCCGAGCGGGTGTCTCGGGGGTTTAATGGGCCGACCGCCGGCGCGAGAGAGAAGAGGGGTCGGCCGCCCGCAAGGCACAGAAACCCGGCGCGGACCACGGCATGCCGTACGCGTCGGGGGGGAAAGAAATAAACGGGGAGCTGCGCAGTTGCGCCGCACGGGCCACTCGATCGGGCGCGCGCGCCAGTGGTACAAGACGGGCTGCGGTGGGACGCGCCGGGTCACTCGAGCGAGGAAGACGCTCAAAAGAGGATACTCGAGAGGGGGATGCGCGGCCTCCGCCGGGGACTTCTGAAGGTGCGGGCGCGACCTTGTCCCTTCGAAATTACCGGCTGTCCGTCAGGACAAGAGCCTTCTCTCGCCTCCCCTCCTCGTCGCCTCCTTCGCGGTGCGGCTCGCCTGAGACGCGTCGCCCCGGTGGAATTTCGTCTCATATTTTTCGCTTCAGGAGTCGCTCAGTTTACGTTTTTAATGATGTCGTTTATTTTACAGTCTTGGCGGGTGCTCGCATTTTTCATATTTCCTTGCTTTCTTCTTTTTCATCGTCGCGCTGACGGACAGCGGGAGGGCTCCGTTTTTTTTATTTCGAACCCGCGCGATGAAGTATCTACAATATCATTTGTTTCGTATTTGCATTTAGATAAATACTGGTTTACAACGCAGGGGACGAAATGGAGTTATCGAGTTTCGCAAAACTGACACGTTTCACGTGTAATCTTTTGTGATTTATTTTCGTCAAAAGTATACTATATCATCATTGACGATTTTTTTATTATTTTTAAAAAATTTGCTTTGAACAAATATTGTTGTGATGAGTACGTTGAAAGGCGCGCTTGAAAAGCTAACAATTTTTAAATATATTTTACGAGAAATTTACTTCATTAATTAGTATTTTCTCTTTAAAGTATTTTTAATATTGTTATTTATTTTAATAACATAATATTTTTAACAACTAAATCGAAATATTGTACATTTATAACATCTTTGTGAGAATATTATACTTGTATATTAAAATTCTGCGAGCTTTTAAAGAAAATCAACGCGTACACGTCTGACCGATTTCGTACTCATACTACTGCGGCACATCCCCAACACTCCCCGGAAGAGATTATTCTAATGGCCTACTGTCGACTGAGTACATTTGTTCAGATTGTCATCGCCGTGTAGCAAACAAGCGCGCGTATAAGTATTAGGTTAATTTACGGGCAGCCCTAATTCCTCCCCTAACCAATTGTTACAACAGCAAAATCACGCTGTGCGCCGTTGTTATATTTGCCCTATATAACGTGTGCAAGTATCGAGGAATTTTGCGAAGAAAAATTTCATTTCAGAAAGCTACTTTTGTATGGCACGTTAAAAATGCGAAGTCGTGACATTTTGCGGAAAATTATAACTCGCTTTTTCAAAAATCCTCCTTTGTGTTAAAAAAAAAACTTATTTCTGAAAAAAGCAAAATCGATAACGTCGTTAAAATTCCCACAGCTTAACTTTAAAGAAAACTTATATGAAAAATGCAATCTATTTTAAAAATATTTTACAAAAAATTACTATTCTTGGTATGCAATGAAACTACCATTAGTTAAAAACTATTCGTACATCTAGTGATACCTTCTGTCTAAAATAGAACTAGAGAAAAACCACTAAATTATTGACAATTTATGAATAATCAGTGAAAAGAGCGTTGCTATTTCGCAATTAGTGAAGCAAACTTTTCCTAATTCAACTTAAGATGTGGGTTTCTAAAAGTATCTAATAATCTAGTATACTGAGAGTAATTTCTCGTAAAAATTACGGTGAAGTTCACTGTAAAAATTACTTGAAAAAACATAATCGTGGAACGGTTTGCATCATTGGCAATTTTTATAAGAAAAATCATTGTAATTTTTATCTGAATATTGAACGATGTGAAAAGCTCCGTAAAAATTACGGAGATTTTCCCGTAAAAATTGCAGAGCTTTTCTTGAAATATTTACGGAGTTTTTCAGTAAAAATTACGGAGCTCTCTCGAGCCGTCAAGATTCGAGTAAAAATTGCAGTAATTTTCCCGTAAAATTTCCCAATATTATAAGTCGCCCACTATTTCGTTTTTTCTCGTAATTATTGTTAGAAAATGTTCTCAGTGTACGTATCAAGCAAGTTTTTCCTAAACCTTTATACTACACTTTTCTATTGCACTCGGAAGTACAAATTTTCTCGAGTAATTCTAAATCTTGTCAAAGAATTTCCCTTCGCGCTCAATCCACCCGAAAACTATCCATCTCTCGGAGCCACTAATACGCGGGACCGTTGAATCATCCCGTACATACATCCCGGCGGCGGTCCGCGGGCGAGTCCCAGGGAGAGCTGGCGCCAGGGGCGCAGGCTCAGGGGCCGCTCGGCGATCGGTCGAGAGGGTGGCACGCAGCCGCCGCGCGGCTCCAAGGCTGGATGCCGCGGAGGGGGGTGGGGTTCGACTGGGTGTCGTCATCCAGGCCGGGAAACTGCCGCCGCCGCCGCCGCCGCCGCTGGCTGGCTGCCGGCGGCGCGCTTCTCCCGCTCGGCGCTCAGTTGTACGCTACCACCCACGCACGTAGTACGCACGCCGCGGGCACTCCGCTCTCGCACGTGCGCTAAGCGCGCGCCCGCTGCTGCGCTCACGGAGGAGGAAGGAGCGCGCGCAAGTGCAGCCGAGGAGGAGGCCAGCCTTACCCGCCGCACCCACGCACAGCCGCCGAGGAGACGGGCGGGGGAGGAGGAGGCACCAGAGTAGTCGAATACCCACGCACACACCAGGCAGGCACTTTTCTCACGCTCTTTCATTTTTCCGGCTACTTTTTCTTTTTTTTTATTATTATTTCGCTCGGTGTACTTTTTTTACGTGGGCGAATTTCGATTTCGTTTTTTTATTCGGTCCTTGTGCGCTTTTTTCGCGCCGTCGATTGTTTCCCTTTACCCACGGAGCGACGGCGAGAGGAAGGGGGGGAGGTTTCATCCGTCGCGGCGAGAGTGGAAAATGCAATTTCGCGAGAAAGTCGCTAAATGCTCGGACGCGGCCGTGGCCGTGCAGTTTATCGGGAAAGCAGCGCGCGCGCGCCCGCTCGCTCCATTCGTTTTGCCTTTATTTGCGTATCGGGGTAATTGGGCCGGGCATAACGGAGGCGTTTAACCGGCAGAACGATAAATTTTTAAGCGGGGAGCGCGCGCTTAATTTGATTGAGCGCTCGATGCGCTTTATTAATGATTTTAGCGCACGTAGTAAAGCTTCGTTACGAGCGATGATCGAATTTAACGGTTTATTAGATTGTTACAAATAGGCTGCGTATTTCGCATGGTTATTATTAGTTCGTGGAAGGAAACGCGAGCGTGACTGTTTGATTTAGTACATTAAATTTGTATTGGAATATCGGAACTGCAAATATCACACTTTTTTTCGTTATAATTACTGATATAAATTTTACATTAAAAGTGGAATGACTTATTTTCATTCGCTAAATACGTGTTTACTTTTGATTTCGTTAAATAAACATTGCAAGCTTTCTGAATTTCAAATTATTTAAAAATATAACAGAAAAAAGATAAATGATTATTAAAATTTTTTAAGATAACTCCGTAATACCCCCTTAAATATTCAAAACAATTTTTTTCACAAAATGTCTTTCAACAATAAACATTTTTTTCATTTTTTCAACGAACTGTTTGCTTTTAGAAGAACCTTGTTTTTATTCATTAGTAGTAAACATATTTTTGACATGAAATATTCGTCTGCAGACTAATTTGGATCCATAAAATTGAATACAGCATTATGTGATTTTTGATAGCGAAGATAATCATTTACACTAATTAAAAAAATTGTCAGAGCAGTACTAACTCTTTATTTGATCATTAAATTATTAATAAGCAATATGGGTGATTAAAGGATTAATATATTGAGCATAAATATGTACTTTCATATCAGCTATAATAAAATCATGTCATTAAGATGGGTTCCTTCTTAAAATTTTTTTATTTTTCGACCTAGACTTGTGAAGATTTTACAAGTACAGATATAAAGATTTTTTCAAGCATGAGATTAGAAAGCTCCTTGCGCATACTAATATGCCAAAACAGTTCGAAGGATTTTTTTTTTCAATACAGAGTAAGTAAGTTACCGTGTAGAAAATACGTTGACATACCCTGTACTACAAATTGATTTTTTGGTCACGTGAAATTTCAGTAGAAACCCACCTTACGGGTCTATCATATGCCGACATTGGCGTTTTTTATTCAAGAAATGTTAAGAAGAATATCTCACACGAATCTGATGGATATTCTTTACTCTTGAAAGAATATGACCTGCATGAACGCAGTTATGTTATTTAAAAATGTTTCCTAATGAAATGAAAAACCGTAATTGTCGTAACCATGCATAAAGTATACAAGTAACGCATATAGTCCCTTAAAATGCAAATAAAAGTCTCCTCCATCGTAAACGTAAGTTATAAAAAAAATTGCAAGAAATATAAGAGATCCTTTGCCACCCGTTACGAAACTTCCGTGTAGTCGTTCTCCAATCATCCCCCGTGTCCCAAAAAACCAGTATAAAAACCGCAAGCTCCCACGCTTGCAAGCTCCGTATTAAAGAAAAAACAAAAGAAACCCCAAGGGCAAGCGAGAAAACTGACGAGCGAATTTTCCAAAAAGGGTTGCAGATCCGAGCAGGCGGCGAGGCGTAGGAGGGCTCACCCCCCTCCCTCCACGGCGCAGCTTTGTGTGTTATGAGTTGGCGAGCTGCCGGCCGGAGCGGCGCGACGAGCGGCGGCGCAGCAGCACCGAGAGGGACGACGGCGCCGAGGGCGGCAGTGGCAGCCGGCGTACGGCGGCGACTCGACGCCCCGGGCACCTGCCGCCGCGCGCGCTATCATGCCCAAATTTAAAATGAAGCCGGAGCCGATGACGTACAAGGAGCGCGCCCCCGTGGCCGAGCCGCACCGCCGCTGAGCGACAGCCGGAACCATCGCGCTCGCCATCCCAAGTAAGTACGAAGCTTGAGCTTTTTTTCTCCCCCTCGCTGACTTGGCTAATTTGCTTTCGTGGGTAGGTAAGGTGAGGGGTAATTATTTTTTGCTGTTTCGTTTGACGGGGGTACCAGATGTTGGATGGTAATTTATAGCTTCTGTTTTAATTATCGAAGGTACCGTTTAGAAGGCGATTAATTGGGAAAAATTCCGGTCAGTTTGGTGGATGCACTGAGAGAATTTTCCCGTAAAAATTACGGTAAAGCTCACTGTAAAAATTACGGGAAAAGACGTAATCGAGGGATGGTTTGCCAGCTTGGAAATTTTTACGGGAAAATCATTGTGAAAATCTTTGGAAAATCATGATTTGCGGAGCTTGCACGACGAAAAGCTCCGCAAAAATTGCGGAGATGTTCCTGTAAAAATTACGAAACATTTCTCGTAAAAATTACGGAGCTTCACCGCAATTTTAATGGGAAAATTCTTTTAATGTGGTGTTTTTAAAAGTTAGATTTGAGAGTGGCGGTATTCCGAATTGGAGCTTGCGGGAATTTTTTTAGGTTACTTGATTCCCTCTGTGTTATTCTTGGAAAAGCTTTCTCTCTAAAATGTCATATTTATCAAATTTTGCATTGAGAAGAGAATATATTTGAAAGCTTCGAAATTCGAAGAATAATGTTTGACCTACTTTCGAAATTAATCCTAAAATTAATCCAGCCTTTTACTGCCTAGAATTATGAATTTTTATTTAAAAAGCTAACTTGTTAAATTTCGGGGTTGAAATAAAAAAATATCGTACATACTATCATGCAAAAGTAAAAAGTTGCATTTTACATGCGAACTATCTCTAAAATATCTAAATCTAATAAGTTCAACATTTGGTACATTCCATAGCCAATTTTTTAAAGGAAAAAAGTAATTTCATCTATAAATCCAGTAAAATTATTTAAAAATAATTTTTTTAATAAAAAAGAGTTTTTAAATTAAAAAAATGACAACAAATTCTTTTCATATCAGCAGAATGGAATTTCATTCGTATTCAAAACCGTAACAATCGGATTTATAAAAGATCATGATGCATCTCTAGGCTGCACGAGTATACAAAATTCACGACTATAGATTTCTCTGTGCACATGATTCAGAAGCGAATAAAGATGGCTCATACGCTCGTAAAAAGTCGAGTGCAAACCAAGCACGACTCCGCTTCATAAAGCTCGATGGCGATATTCAAGTAACGACAAGCTCGAGGTTATTAAAACTCAATTGTTACTTGAAAAAGTAGCTTTTCTCATTCGTCATTTTTTTAACGTATAGATTAGAGTATAATAGGTAAAATTAAAACAATTTGATTCATCTAAAATGAAACATATTTGTGACTTTTTCATAAAATAACATTCCATTTGAAAGATAAAATCCTGAATTTCTAAACTTCAATATAATTTATTAATAATTGTGCTGAATTCTTGTAAAATTTTAACAAATAATATATAAATATTTCTCATTCCTTAAATTTAGCATTTCTGCTTTCAAGACGCACTTTATTTCATTTTAATGAATAAAAAGCCGCTTTAAAATAATTTTAATTTGCTGTCTGTGCTTAATGCTTCTAAAGGTATAGAAAAATCATTATTATTAATGTTTAAAATGAAATTAATATATAAAAACAGAAGAAACATTGTTTGTCTTTAGAAAAATTCTTTATATCGTAAATAGTTGAAGAGAAATTTAAATTAAAAAATTAAAATAATTCAAATGTGTACACCTTTAATCGATATTAAAATATAAGTAGTTTTGACAAACCCACTTTAAAACGATTAACGAAACGCAAGTTAATCGGTGTTTGTTTCGCAATCGATTTCGCGATCTAGTCCGCACTGCTTAATCCCCTCATCGCGCTCCGTACGGGTTGAAAAGGAAAAAAGAGGGAAGCGGAAGCCGCGTCAAAGGGTCAGGGAATAAGAGCGAGAGGGAGGAAGGAAAAGAAGGAAAAAAATAAGGGTCTCGCGCGGTGGTTGTACCGCGGTCCACCGGCTTTTCTCCGAGAATAATGTCGCGGTCCGTCCGAGCGCGACGGGAAGATTCGCGAGTTCCTGCAAGGCCACCAGATAACGCGCTTCAGCCGGAAAGAAGGCAAACAAAATAAAGACGCCGGTAGCCGAGACGTACAGGCGAGAAACGAGAGCAAAAGTTAGATAAAGCCCTTCGAGACGTAAAGATATCAAGTGTTGCTTACTTGTTTTTCGTACAACTCGCAAATAGTGTCTTCGATTTTTCTTTTAACTTTTTAGTTTTCTAATGCTGGACCGATACATAAAATTACGGAGTGTAAAGTGGTTGTTTGTTAACATTGAGATGTCCTCGACTTTAGCTAATTAGCACAAACGTTAATGATACCTTTAGAGGATGCGTAACTAAACTATTTACTAAAATATTAATCTTCTTCAAGGCAAGTTTACTCGAAACGGAAGATATTTGGGTCGTCATGAATCAGAGTGCTATCATCCTCTTACATTTTCTTAATAACTGCAAATTAGAAAATGTCAAGATGGCATTTCAAGTCATAATTAATTTGATCCATAATTCTATTGCTCGGTCTACATATTAGTCTTATTTTAGATATTAATTTTTTCATTTCTCTACAAAGTACATAATCTTGAAGGTGCTTACATAAATTATTATATTTAAAAAGCGATAATTTTATAATATATTAATATAATTTTATGTTATTGTACAGACGAGGTTACCAACGGATGCGCTTGCTAAATATCAATAGGAATCCTACAAAATTGTTAAAAACTGATAAAATACAGAATTCATGCAAAATAGACTATCAATTCGCATACAAATTTACCGCGGTATCAAAAACGAAATATCAAAAAAGTTACTACTGAATGCCGCATGAAATCTTGATTATTCTACTTATTTTAAAAAATTGTACCGTTTATTCATTTTTCTCTTCATTTTTCGGGATTAATATTTTTAAAATTTTGTAAGCTCCAAATAATAAATAGCAAACGTTAATAATTTCACATTTCTGACACTTCTGACATTTTATTAATTACTGCTGATCCGTTATCCTACTTTTTAATTTTTTGAAAAATAAAATTTAAAAAAATAAGTGGCACCGTGATAGTTCGGTAGAATTTCTGAATCTTTTTTTAAGATTTTTTGTAAATCATAAAAATAAACAAATGAATGTACATTTTAAATTGAAAACAATAACTTAGATAAACAATATAACTTAGATATCCGTCTTCAGATTCTGTTTTTATTATCTTTTTAACAAATTTAAAATCTACTTCATGTACAATTGATCCAAATAATCCTTCTTTGTTCAGAAAAAAGTACAGTTACACGAATAAAGTTCAACGCAAAAAACCATTTCTGGTTCCGCGCGGTAATTAATTAACGATTCCTCTTCCTCCCGGGGGAGCATTTGCTTCCCGAGACATTCGCAGACGCGACTAATGTAGCAGTCTTGTTCCAACAGTCGTTTCCTCATTCGCTCCCCATCTGCCGCATCGCCGCGTATAGTCTTCCAATTGCAACCTGGAAAATCAAAATCGTCGCTCGCGCAGTAAAGCTCGCCTCTCCGCCGACAGCAAACGGTACGCGTCGAAAGATGCCCGCGACGTTGCGGCCCCATCCGTCCGTCTCGGCGTCTTCCCCGGCGACGCCTAATGGGGCCGAAGAAATTTCTCCACGGTCGAAAGTCGGAGTCGGCAAGTCGGGCGAAATCGTCCGGAAAAGGGGAAAGCGGCCTCCGGAGGGGATGCCGCCGTAGTCGAAGCGATATTTCAGCGGGCGATGGCTTGTTTTTATTTTCATCCCGGATCTCGGGCCGGTGCGCTCGAAAAAAATTGACTTGTTTTACGGCCGCCGCCTCCTTCCTCGGCGCATTCTAAGCGCCTCATTCCGATTTCATTGAAAGTCCCTCTGGCCCCTCCCTCCCTTCCGTTCCTGCGCGGATTTCCCGATCTGGACTAGGGAATACCCCGCGGGAGGTAGATTTTTTCGACTTCGCTTTTATTGTCTTAATTTAAGTAAAAGGCTGAGGAATGAATCCGAGGATTTTTCATTACGATAAATTTTCTTTTTCTCCTACGGGAAGCTTCTTCGCTTCTGTGTTTTCAATCAGACGTTAAACATTTTACTAGTGCACGTGTTTGAAAGGGTAATTTTGATTTACAAAAGTGTCTGTTTACTTTTTTACGTTTTTACGCTGTTGTAAATTTAGTTATGAATGGATACAAAGAAAATGGTTAGGGGATGTACAAGTAATTTTAGTAGTCTTTATTACAAGAACTCAATCGGTTTTGTCAATGATGCACGATTTTTTGATAATCAATTATAATCAGTGAAATGATTGATAAAATTGAGATAACAAACTTATTAGCTGAATAGGTGTTTTGTTGTCCACTTGACGGTAAATGCGCCAAGCAATAAATTATATACGGTGATTGATTTAACCTAAATATAGGCTCAAGCGCGTTTTAGCATAAATGAGTGTCATTTATATCAAGCGAAATGCTTTATGAGAATATCTCAAACGTTCGGTTGATTTTTCTAATAAAAATTGTGTGAAAACCTAATTATTGTCTAACTTTGACTGATTGCATTTGGAAAAATGGATTACTGTGATTACTAAAGTATATATGGATTAAAAAGTGATCCCAAAGACACTTAAATTTAAAATTGGATTGGTATTACGTACTTTGAGTAAACTCTAGTTGCTTCCACTGCAATCGTTTGCAAAAAATACATCATGAGTCCATTGCTTTTGTACAAAATAAACATGAAACTCTCCAAATGAGAAACAAATGAAAAAAGTAAAAGTTGCACGATTCATGTGGCTCTTCTGCCCTCACTAGAGGGATTGGAAACAAAGCCAATCGCAGTTCAGAAACTAATATTTTTTTCTCTCTTTCAGGTTATAAGAGAATAGCGTACATTGAAAATAATTCATGTATGATATTATAAAATGGCACTTAACAGAAAGCGCAATAGAAAATACTAGATAATACAGAATTTGAAACTGGAACATCAATTTAATCTGTTTGAAATACACGAATAGAAACTTTCAGATAAAGTCGTTATAGAAATAATCACTAACCACCGGAATGTTCCTAACATTGAATCCGACGAGGCCCGCGTGGAGAGACAGAGCCGGCGTAGCTGTCCACCTAAGCAGCATTTTTCTAAGCTAAATTAATCGAGCTAAAGAGCTGGGGTATCTCGAGAAAGCAGTCGGACCCCGGAGCCAACCGGACGTCGGCGGGAGGGATCCATCTCAATTCCTGGCGCGATATATTTCACATTAACGGAGCTTTTCCGCGCCATTTCTTAGCGGCGCTCGTTTGTCTCGGGCTCCTCGGGCACTGTCAGCGCGGAGGCGCACGAGAGATCGCGGCGGATGTTTGCTAATACGCCCCGAGGAAGTGAGAGTAGCGAGGGGGTCCTTTGTGGCTCGGCGCCACCCTCTCGAGGATCGAGCGCGATGAAAGGACGAGAGAGAGAGACGGGGGGGGGGGG
>UXGC01001306.1:0-27064 GCA_900480045.1 Eurytoma adleriae
ATCCTCGCATATATAGATATACAATCAATGTATTTTCTTAATCCTTATTCCTTAATCCGATAGCGTGAAACGGGCCTAAAATGCATTGGATAACAAAGAGAGAGAGAGAGAGAGAGTTATAAAATTAAGGAATGGCCAACAGTATAGTTTGACGGTCAGGGTGTCGAGACAAAATATGGACCTGCATTTGTGTATTACCATTTAAAATTTTATATATGTATATATAATTATTAATCCATAAAATCATTTGAATAATGAATGGTGTTAATTGGTTATATCTTACTTTAGCCGAAGTACCAGGTTTATCCCTAAAAATTAAAGAAAAAAGAAGCGACGAGCAAACAAAATAAAATAAAGAATCAAGTATTATCCTATACTGGTAACTTCTGGCATTTAGCTCTTGGCAAAGGCTAAGCTACCTCGGGCTCGGACGATGCTTCGACAAAGTTCGATCATCACGCGTCAGATGCAATAGCCCAGTACCTACACTCAGTATCATGCATGCACTACAATTCCACGAGGTTCTACGACCGATATATACAATGACTACCCTATATACGGGCCGCGGCGTGCGGTAACGACAACTCGGCAAATACATCGCGCGACTCGCGAATCGGCACTCGGCAGTGGCACGCCGCCGGCAGGCGGCACGCGGCTGTTCGAGCGAAGCCGCTGAAGTAATCCGCGAGAGCGCGCGACCCGCACTGTCTGCTCGCGACTACCTCCGAGCACGTAGTTTGCGCTCAACTAGGCTCGTGTGGGCTCGTGTCGCTCGCGAGCTGTTTATTTCCTCCAGGCAAAACCTCCGGACCGACCGTCGCAAAAATGACCCAGGAAGGCCAGTAAGTACCCCCCCGAGAGGCCGAGCCGGTGTCGACGCCGCCCCCGGGTGCGCCCGGGATGCCGCGGAGGGGCTCGCTCGCCGGCCCCGTCGGCGCTGCGAGCATCTTTCGAAAGGGCCAGCCCGCGCGCCATGTTGACGGCGACTCGCGTGTCGAGATTTTATTGATTCTCGAAATTTCCGCCCCGGCCGCGGGGCCGACCGGCCTCGAGCCCGGACGCCCGCGACGCGAGAGATCACTCTGGCCGCGTCCCGATCGTCCCCTCGCCGCGTCGGCCTGCGTGTCCCGGGCGCGAGGCGGCCGCATGGCCGCGTGCGCGAAATTTGCCGAGCGAGCACCTACTCTCGGCGGATCCGATTTCCGCTCCCGCGACGGAGCTCTTCCCCGAGACGGGGGAGAGGCGGTGCCGTGCGGTGCCTCCCGGGGGCGCGAATCGCACTTTTTTTTATCTTATCTTTTATTTTAACTCGTGCACGCGCTCCCTGGCTTCGTGTCGGTGTCGCTGCTCGGTCGCGGGCCGAGTGACCATTTTTTCCGACTCATCGCTTTCCGCGCGTCTCGCGTTTCCTCGCTTTTCGCTTTTCTCCGCTGCCCCTCGTTGACGGGGCTTCCCCGCAACGACACTGGGAGCGAAGAAGCCCTCCCGTACGTCGCCCTTTGCCCTGCGGTACTTATGTCGTTAACTCAATTTTTCGGCCAATAACATTGCGCTAGAAAATTGAATGAATAAACGAGTCTTATCTTGCAGCCGTCTTTGTCCGCGCGGAACTCGCAATGCGAATGACATGAAAAATGTTGCATTAACTTAGTCTCGAGTTTCAATGTTTTTGATTAAATGCACTTAAATTTGTGATTAATTTTTTTTCAATCACCTTGCTTTTTATTAATTTTAAAATTAATATTTTTAGAATTACACCTCCACCGGTGATGTGGGCTCAAAGGAGCAGCATCCTGTTTGTAACCATTTGTCTTGAAGACTGTAAGGACCCTACCATCAAAATTGACTCCGACAAAGTGTATTTCAAAGGCATTGGAGGAACAGAAAAGAAGACGCATGAAGTTACGATAAACCTGTATAAAGAAATCGATCCGGACAAAACAGTGCAGACTCCTAAAGGCCGGAACTTTGAGTTAGTACTTCACAAAAAAGAAAGTGGACCTTTCTGGCCACGGCTTACTAAAGAAAACAAAAAGTTCCACTGGTTAAAGAGCGATTTCAACAAGTGGCAAGATGAGGATGAAAGCGACGATGAAGCTGGTGGTGGTGGTAACATGGATTCAAACAGTTTGGAAGAGGTAATTTATTTGTATTAAAAATTCTGCTAGGCACTGTACTGTAAAGAAAAAGAATCACATATATTTGTATAACTAAACATTCTTTTATGTATTTCAGATGATGCGTCAAATGGGCGGACTTGGTGGAGGTGGTGGTGGTGACAGTAAACCAAACTTTGATGATCTAGATATGGGTGATGCTGATGAACCTGACAGTGATGATGATGAAATGCCAGATTTGGAATGAAGACTAAATAATAAAAAAGTTTAATCCCATCAAACAAAGTTGAGACCTATGAGAATTGTTGCATCGTGAATTTGCGAATCTATCTAGGCCATGCTCTTCGAATTTTTCAATTGCAAATCATTTTTGCAACTGTGCGATGGCCATGTTGGCATCTGTGAGCAAGCCAAAAAAAAACACAATATCACGTTGATAAACTTACTGATCAAAATGAACATTGGTGGCAAGCTGACAGTTAAACGCTCTGCAAAGGTCCATCCTTCATACCCTTGTAATTCCCTTTAGCCTTTAGTTTATAAACTAAGTTATATAATGATGAACAGAAGCTTTTTTAATGATGATTGATTAAATGTGTAAAATAAACTCAGTCTTTTTATTTATTTATGTATGAACCTTTGCTATGAACATGAACTTATAATTTTTTAAAATGAATTTGTCTATGTATACACAATGATTGATCATTTTTACATGAATGTTTAAGTTATGCATGAGTCATGATTGTAAATCTATCCAACAATGCTTGATGCACCACGAAGTGCTAAATATCCGGCTGTTATATCCATTGGTAAACTTCTTACTGTTGTAAATTCTTCTGCAGAAGCATAATATAACTTGGTCTGTGGATCTGTATAATGAGCCTGTAACATATTTAAATTCAATTATACAGTGAAGTGTAAATCTAAGATTATTCAAATTTTTACAATATTTGTGCAAGATATTCAGTCATTTTTTACTTACTGGTAAACCTGAAATATCAGAGTACTTCTTTGCTGGTTTAAAACTAGGTGGTGCATTTATCGAACTGTCTGAAAATGTATGCCACAATTTTACTAATAAATTATTTCTACAATTAATGTAAACTTTATTAATTGAATCTTACAATGAACTGCATCCGAAGGCCAAGGTAAAGATCTCTCCTGTGACAAGACTTGTTTGAGAGATCGCCATATTCTTTTTTTATTAGAATTAATCGGTTGAAATTGTTTTTGTTGAAACGATGGATTCTTAAAAACTGGTATTGGCTTTTTACTCGTTTCTGGAGTCTCTTCGTTAACCATTATGGCTTATAGCTGTAAATACAAAATAATGAATTACAAATATTCAACATCAATACTTTATTTATAATTACGTCAATCGCTTTTAATATATTTAAAACATTTTTTATATTTTTTTATTTAACAAAATGTACTAGAAGAGGTTAGAATTGAAATAATAAATTTTATCATAACAAAGTGTACAAATTGCCAACATTACGCCATTTTTAAAGTACTAAATTGAAATTCAGAATTGTATGTAAAAATATACATAAATCAGTACTTTAAAATCAAAATAAAAACTGTTTTTAGTAAGCAAGCAATACCTATATATGTATATAATAATACTACAGAAGTTATTAACAGCCCCATTTTATCACGTAGTACTTATACACTACCATAGTCAGTAGAAAAATGATGAAAATCACAAAATTTAAAAACTCTAAATGGAATGGCAACTAGAATGAAGTTTACAAAGTGTTGTTTAAAGAATCAAGTACATTGATATTTCTATAGTTTCGCGTATTTGTTTATTTATTTAAAATTCAAAGATTTTTTGTTTTATAAAATCCAATAATGCTTTTATTGATTGAGGACTAAATCTCAAACTCACTATATTATACACACTACGTGACTGACAACACGTCCATAAGCGAGCGCAGCAAAGATAGACAGTGAATTTAATATAGTTATACCAATTACTAAAATGATACTACAATGCATTAGTAGTTTTACAATGGGAGTTGCTAAAAGTAGTAAAAGCACTTTTAAGTCTTACATTTTGCAAAAACGTACGTTTCCTATTATTATACTGTCCATTACGTAATGATCAAAACATTTTTCGTCTAAAAGTTGTAAACGAATCTCAATATTTCCATCCAATGTAACTGTAATTTAATTCCATATTGTTACTAATGAATTGCTGCTAACGCTTATGGTATTATATATACACATATATGCTATAGAGAACAATAATATATATAAGCGGTGCCGGTGCAGCTGCACGCTGCAGGAATCCGACTGAACAGCTGAGTGGGGGGTCGCGAGCGGCGGGTGGGTGGGGACGGGGAGTTATACTCATACTGATCCGGGGCTTGAGATTCGAATTCACCTTTGAGACGGCGTGAAGGTCGCAAGGCCAGTTTTGGGCGTGCTAGTGCTAGGTGCTCCGCGCTTTCCTCGCCTTTTTTTTTGCAGACCGGACCGGCTGCGCGCTTCAACTGTCAGCTATAGCGAGACTTTGTACAACTTTTGCAAAAATGACACGCAAATTCATCGTCGGTGGCAACTGGAAGATGAACGGCACCAAGAAGGAGATCGACGATATCGTCGCCTTCTTGAAAGCCGGTCCCCTCGACCCGAATGTCGGTATGTAACATTTTCTTTTTTTCGTCATCTCGTGTCAGCCAGCCCCTTCGAATCGCATTGATTTTTTTTGAGGATCTTATCTGTTGTTTATCGCTAGAAAAAAGGTAGAATTGGAGTTTGGATTGTAGTAAACGCAAATAAGGTACTTCTTTTTTTAAAGTGGAGCAAGCAAAATCCATGTAACACTTCATTTTTTAAGCCATTTTTTGGTCTTTTTTAACAGTAACTAACAGTGATTTTTGATAGTTTTAATCAGTCTAAAGGTGAACAGAAAGTTTTCCTGTAATCTGTCCAAAATATTGCATATCTTTATAAAAAAAATGTCTTGATTCAATATATAGTTTTTGTTTAAGAAATCGTTTTAAAAATAATTATTTTTTTCTGATACATTTTCATTTTGTATATTCCAGAGGTAGTAGTTGGAGTCCCTTCAATCTACTTGACATACACAAAGGGAATTCTACCAAGTAATATTGCTATCAGTGCTCAAAACTGTTACAAAGTTCCAAAAGGTGCGTTCACGGGAGAAATCAGCCCAGCTATGCTTGTAGATAATGGCATTCCATGGGTTATTCTTGGTCATTCTGAAAGAAGGAATGTTTTTGGAGAAAATGATGAGTTAGTAGCTGAAAAGGTTGCTCATGCTTTAGATGCCGGTTTAAAAGTATGTCATTATTTACGTACTAACAGGTTTTATCAAAGAAAATTTTAATTGTCAAAGTATATTCCTAATTTTACTTATTATAATTTTCCAGGTAATTGCCTGCATTGGAGAGAAACTGGAAGAGCGCGAGGCAGGAAAAACAGAAGAAGTTGTTTACAGACAAACAAAAGCTATCGCGGACAAGATCAAATCTTGGGATAATGTTGTTTTAGCTTACGAGCCAGTTTGGGCCATTGGAACTGGTAAAACTGCCACTCCTCAACAAGCACAAGAGGTTCACGACAAACTTCGTGTTTGGATCTCAAAGAATGTGAGCCCACAAGTGGCAGAATCAGTGAGGATTCAGTATGGAGGATCTGTAACGGCAGATAATGCTAAAGATTTAGCTAAAGAAAAAGATATTGATGGTTTTCTTGTTGGAGGTGCTTCTCTTAAACCTGACTTTGTAAAGATTGTTAATGCAAAACAGTGAATACTCTAAATACTCTTTATTTGTTGTACTATGTGTACAAAAATAAAATTTTCAATTATTTTTAACATTCTCGAGGTAGTGAAATTAAATTTTATTAGGAACTTTTACTTTTTATTTTTAATGTATGTGTGAAAATATGTAAGTTTCAAGCTTATTATAAATTATTTATTAAGTATATGATAAAGTTAATCAATTGTTCACAGCATGTACATTTATAATTCTGCAATAATAAATATTTGAGCCACTGGTGACTCAATTTCTTGAGAGTGTTAAATAAGAAAATGTATTATTTCATCAACTGGAAAATTTTAACAGGATATTGTTAATATAAAAAAACAACCTTGTTAATCATATTATTACAGTTTATTTTTTAATGATGTAATTATTGTACAAAAGCAGGAATAAAAAGTAACAATAAAAGACACATTAAAAAATAAAAAATTAACCAATTCTTAAATTACCCTACAATACACTTTTAATCACTACTTGATTAATCCTCTTGTAATAGCGTTAACTGGTAAACTGTTAATTATCTTTAAACCATCTTGCTTGAGTCTTGCACAAGCTATATGTATCAGCGATTTAAATGAGCGAGGTTCCCAAACTGCAAGTTCAGCTAAGCTTTTGTGATCGAGATGAATCTCGCACCTTGTTAATCCTTCTTTAAAGCCATAATATTCTGCTCCATGCTCGGCGCAACCAGCACTTATTCTCTTTATCCATATCTAAAATGTTATATTTTTGATAAGCAATTCATTTGTGATTTATAAGTAATTCATTTGTGATTTATAAGTAATTCATTTGTGATTTATAAGTAATTCATTTGTGATTTATAAAATAGAATGATAAATATAGAAACGAACCTCTCTCAGCCATTCTCTTCTGGGTTCTCTTCCTTTAGTGGCGAATTGCAATGATCTATGGACAGCTCGAATTGCGTTACTATAACAATTCCTAGAGCGACCTCTAAAATGCTGAGAAACGAGAAAATAAAATAAATTAATTTTTTCATTTTTAAAATTGGTTGGTTAAAAATACAAAGTTTATTACTTACTGAAGATAATTTAAAAATCTTTCTTTTACGCCAAAACTCATCTGGCCCTCTAGATCGCGTGAAAAGCATGAGTGATTGAAAAACCATTGTTTAAATTATTATTTTGTGTTTTCTAAGTAAAGCGAATTTAGTCGGCTTTTCACAATTTTGATATTTTTCGTCTGCTTTTTTAGGTTATGTTCGCAACACACACACACACGTGTACACTGTACCAGCGCCAGTATCCATTCACAATTCACATATACTTCTTCTTATAAGGTTAGGTTGGCTCCGAAACTCGTACGGCCAATGGCCATCCATTCACTTACAACTACATTGTTCTAGCAGACTTGTTTGGCGTTGCTACACGTGTTTGTTTTTGGAGAAAAACTTCGTAAATTACAACTTGATTTTTTAACAAATTCATTGCTAAAAAATAAAAATGCAGAAAAGAAAAAGGTATGTGCAGTCAATTCGTAAATTGACCACTATGTTTATTTTTCTTTAACATTTAATTTGATTTATAAAAAAAATTAAAGTTTAGGGGGTTAGTCATATGTCAATTTTTGCACTCAATACCAATTTTCTCTTAATTTGTAAACAAAATGTTTAAAAACAATTAAAATTATTACTAAAAATTGTAATTATTTTTTTTACATTTTTTTAAAATTTATTTTTATTTAAAGATGATTTTCTACCTTGATATAATTATTGTGCAATTAAGAATAAATGTTTTATATTGTTTAAAATTTTAGACAAGAAGAAGATGATTCTTCTGGAGGAGAGATGGAAGATATAAATATTAACGAAATGTTAGATTCTGAAGAAGAATTTTCAGAAAATGAGAGAAAACTATTAGATAAAGTTCGTCATAAGCGACAACCAGAGAACTATGATAGCGAAGATGAAGTTATGGGATTTAGTAATGACGAAGGTGAAGATGAAAAGGATTCTATGGCTTCAGATATTGAAGGCCTTGAAGAAGATTTGGATTTACCAAACGAGAAAGCATGGGGTAAAAAGAAGAGAGCCTTTTATTCAACTGATTATGTTGATGCCGATTATGCGTCAGCTACTCAAAAAGACATGGTCGATGCTGAAATGGAGGAACAAGAAGCTAGAAATTTACAAAAACAGTTAGCAGAGCAATTGGATGAAGCTGATTTTGGTTTAGATCTAGTTATATCCAAAGAAAATGATGCTGAATTTAATGAAGATGGTGAACATATTAAAGCTGATTTGAGTAAATTAAGTAAAAGACAAAAACAGGAGCTTTTAGAGAAAGAAAGTCCTGAATTTATGCCTTTAATAACAGACTTTGAAGGTAACAATTTTAATATTATTAATCATGGAGAAATTTTTATTAATTAATTTACTAATAATGATATATTTTTTTTATAGATCGGCTAATAGAAGCAAAAACCATTCTTGGTCCTTTCTTAGATCTCATAGAAAAATCCAGTTGTCAAGACAACTCTGCAACTAATTTTGTGAAAGCAAAGTATGATTTGTTGTTACACTACTGTACTAATATTTCTTTCTATTTAATGTTAAAAGCTAAAAGAGAACCTGTTGCATCTCACCCTGTAATTAAAAGATTGGCACAATATAGACAATTATTAGGACAACTTGAAGAGCACCAAGGAAATCTCTTAGAAGAAATTAAAGAAATTTTGGAAGCAAGTAAAAATGGACAACCTTTGTACAATTCTAAAGATTCCAGTGAAGTTAGCATTAAAGATAATACAATTACTAAAATTAAAAAAGCACCTGCAGCTACTAAGAAACCAAAGGCTGATCAAAATAAAAATAAAAGTAACATCTTTGAAGGAGATTCAAGTATGGATGAAGATGACAATTTAGAACAAGATCTTTATGAAAAATCAGAGGATGAACAAGATCAAGAGGAAAATAATGAAATAGAAAAGAGAGCAATTACATACCAGATAGCTAAAAACAAAGGTCTCACACCGCATAGGAAAAAAGAACAACGTAACCCAAGAGTTAAACACAGAAACAAATACCGCAAAGCTAAAATTCGCAGAAGAGGAGCCGTAAGTTTTATTATAATTTCCATTTATAAATCTATTTCTTAATAATTAAGATTTAATAATTATTTGTTTGCTTTAATTATTATAGGTTCGGGAAGTTAGAAAGGAGACAACTAGGTATGGAGGTGAAATATCTGGTATCAAGGCTAGTGTTAAAAAGAGTATTAAGCTCAAGTAAAATAATTTTAGTTTATACAACTTATAATTAAATTGTTAATTACAATAACATTTTTTACATGTAGTTGTTGTATGTTTTTTGTAAAAAAAAAAGAAAGATTGTACAATGAATAAATTTTTTTATTAAGTGGAATACGTATGAAACAATGAACCTATATTCTAGCAGACTTTAAAAAAACGTAATTCAAGTAACAGATATAATGGTGAGGACTTCATAGTCCTTGATGTGTAAACATCTTAAACCAAGATTTTCATCGTCAATGTAACATTTGCTTCATGATTTTAGTCATGAAAATTAACCTATTTAAAAACTAACACCTTAAGCTTCCAACTTTGCTAATATATCAGATTCACGGAATAAGTGGTATTCTTTGTTTTCTTCAAGTTCAACTTTGGTTCCACCATATTCTGGCAGCAAAACTTGATCTCCCACCTTGACACTTGGTGGAATGTGGTCTCCTTTCTGAAAGTTTAAAAAAATAACGTTAATAGAATATTTAATATACTAAATTTTAATGTATATTTTATATTTTATATATTAAGTTAGAAAATTATGCAACTGAGAAATAAATATTACTAAATAATTAAAATTTATAAAAAAAACAAGACTATCAAATTTATCAAAATAGAAATAAGAAATAAATGTACTTACATCGTTCCTGGTTCCTGGTCCAATCGCAACAACAGTTCCCCTAAGAACTTTGCCTTGTGCTTTTTCGGGTATAACAATGCCACCTTTAGTTTTGGTTACTGCTTCCGCTCTCTGAATAAGTACTCTGTCGAACAGAGGGATCAACTTTTTAACAGCAGCTGCAGCAGCCTATAAGAAAGAAAAATATTTGAATAAACATGACTTGATTTTTTACATAAAATGTAGTGCTGCTAACCTAACAATTTTATGAATGTTAACTAAAATATTTAATTTAATAAAAAATTATGCATAACAATAAGTTTCATATAAAAATTATAATTTTCAAGACCAAAATAATATAGATAGGTACGCGAGAAAGCAAGAAACAAATGTAAATCGACATTAAAAATGAAAATTTTGCATCATTTTTCACGCAACGAAACTTTTCAAAATCGGAGCAAAGCTTGAAAAATCATCAAAAAATCACTCTCCAATAAACAAAATACTAAATAAGCTGCAATTACGTAATTTATCGAGAAGATAAAACGCGAGTCTTGCACAAAATTGCCGCCGCACCTCCAGAAATTTCTCGTCAAAAAAATTTTTCCCGACGAAATCGGGGAAACTCGCGGCAATTAACAAACCGAGGGCTGCGGACTCAAATCGCTAAAGCCTGACAAACGGACGTCGGTCTTACTTACCATGGCTCTGGTTTTCCGTGCGGAGGGTCGTCGGAGGCGAGTAATCGGGAGAGGAGCGGAAACCTCGTGTGTGCACGCACTGCGCGTAACCTAAAAAACTCTGCCGGCGTCCGACGTTGTTCTGCCCGTCCACGAGCCGCGCTGATCTCCTCGCGCAACTCGCGCTTTCTCTCTCTCTCCTCCCCTCCTCTCTCCTTCTATTTCCTCTCCACTCTTCCTTCTCGAATCTTCTGCTGCCTACGGCCGCCTCGTGTGCCGCTCGCAGCTCGACATGTGCAAATATCTATAGATATATATGTACACGACTTGGTTGCGTAACCACTAGGCAGTCCCCCCGAACGCGAGATAACGATTTATCCTTCCCCCTCGGATGGGAAAAACAACCGCGTTTTAAGTCGAGCCTACGTTTAATTAGAAATTTGACGATCCTACTTTTTCTTTTAAATGCGCGGAAAATTAATTGCTATGTTTTCGGCTTTTTTCTCCGCCAGTTTCAGTCATGAAATTCATTTTCAACATTGCCGTATACGCGAATGAACCACGTGGTTGGGTATACGGCTGGAGCAAGCATCGAGCGCCGGTATAACAGTAAAAACGAATTTCGCGCATCCCTGTAAAAAACTTACTTTAAAATAGTCTTTTACATGCCCATTAGTCAATTTTTTTGTTTAAAAAACAACAGATGTCTGCGATGTATTCGACGGAACTTGTGTATATATATACAGGGTTGCATTTTTTAAGTTAATTATTCGATATCATTACGAAATTTTATTATTGTATCTCATGAAATATTTTATAAAAATATGGACTTTATGTAAATCGACGTTTAATGTAATATTTAGTCAGAAAGAGCAAGATT
Source organism: Eurytoma adleriae (assembly GCA_900480045.1). NCBI lineage: Eukaryota > Metazoa > Arthropoda > Insecta > Hymenoptera > Eurytomidae > Eurytoma > Eurytoma adleriae. The sequence goes on from UXGC01001306.1 coordinate 11,352, forward strand.
GAGGCATATTAAAAAAAATGTTATCTTTAAAGGGGGATCTATATACAGTTCAATGTTCGAACTGTTAAGTTAGCAGTTATCGAGAAAAGTGAAGATAATGCTGATCAATGAAAAAAAAATCATTTTCATTCTAAATCCTGAAGAAGTAAAATAACGATAAGAAATTTCTTCTAGTATAATTTTTCCTAAAGATGAATGAAAGTTTCTTTAATATATTAGTTTGAAGAAATTTAAAAAATTTTAAATAATTTTTACATTAAAGCATTACGAAATACAAATTTAATAGCATGACTACAAATATGTAAATAAAAAAAAACGTATTTTCATGTACAAAACTGATTATATATAACAACTGATAAAATAAAATCTTATTTATCTGAAAAAGTTTAAGGTCTTGTTTTCTCCACCACACCTGAGCGTATCGTTCGATTTTCATCCATCTCTAGAGCGAATTGATCAGTGATTAACGATTGCCCGACGGTTGCGTCATTCGCGCGCCGTGCCTTCGTATGTTCTAGAAAACCGGCGAAACGCCGGCTGCGCGCCGCTACAAACCGAGGAAAAAAAATGAATGAAAAGTCCCCTCCCCAAAGCCGGCGCCGAAAAAAAAACAACCCCCTGCGTTTCCCTCGCAATGAACCTCGGTCGAGTCATTTCGCCGTAATTTTTTTAGACCTTCTGGACGTTTCTTTCCTCCGAGTCGCGCGTTCAGGTTAGAGATCCCGCGGCGGGGGGGAGGCTCGTGTGGAGAGCAGCGCGCCCCATGTGATATCTCTCTCCTCCTCCTCCCAAGCGCCAGCGAGTCGTCGCCGCTTTTCGGCTTCTCATTCCGCTCGCGGTTCGTCTAGCGCTCGAAGTGCAACTCGCGCACACGCCGACGAGAAGCCCAAAGGCCGCCCGAGATTTATTTCGTGCCCTCCAGTCGCACCAGAAGCCCAGGAATCAAGGTGAGCTCCGATTATTATCCTCCGATTCTTTTTTCCGCGCCGCTGGAAAAAAAAGCTGCTGCCGAGTCCGCGGAAACTCGGCGGAAGTTCGAAGCGAGTTTTCGCGGAGAAAAAAAAGTGCGAAAGCACGCCTCTTTTGTTTTCTCCTCGTTTCTTCGTGCGCGTGCACAAAAGGGAAATTATTTCGGAGTATAGTCGTTGGATTAATCGTTGCGGATTTTAGCGGCTTCGGAATTTGGAGATTCGTCGCGCGCGACGTCGTACCTCCGGCCACGCGGTGTGCTTTACATAACCGCGCTTGCCCGCCCCGGCCGCGCCGAGGCAGCCTTTTCACGATTCTTCTCGAGCTCGCATCATCATGGTTTATTGCATTTTTCGCATTTTTTCCGGTTTTTTTCTACACCGGTTTTGTACTCCCTCTGACGATACTTGTCCTACCGTGTTGATTTGGTTTGAGAAAATAAATTTATTTCATTTTGCAATAATTTGCAATGTAACAATGAAATTTGAAATCTTATTGCACAAACTCGTTTCATATTTATTTATAACCCTCCGCACAATTTGTTAGTTAAAATTATACTGCTCCATTTTAAAAAACTTTTCATTTAAAAACATTTTTTAAATATTTAAATACATTTTTTCTGAGTTATTTATTTACTTATTATATATGTGTATGTCAGTTGCTCAAAAATTTTGATTGTAATTAATTTAAATTATTGTTCATTTCAGATGTTGAGACTTCCAAATGTTCTCCGCAGCGTTGCTCTGCGTCAAATGCAGCTGCAGTCTCGCAGCTACGCCAAAGATGTTCGTTTTGGAGCAGAAGTGCGGGCACTTATGCTGCAAGGAGTGGATGTCTTAGCCGATGCTGTAGCTGTTACCATGGGGCCCAAAGGTCGCAATGTCATTTTGGAGCAAAGCTGGGGAAGCCCAAAAATTACAAAGGACGGTGTCACCGTAGCCAAAGGTGTTGAATTAAAAGATAAGTTCCAGAACATTGGAGCCAAATTGGTACAGGATGTTGCCAACAACACAAATGAGGAAGCTGGAGATGGAACAACCACTGCAACTGTTTTAGCTAGGGCCATTGCTAAGGAAGGTTTTGAAAAAATCAGCAAGGGAGCCAACCCAGTTGAAATCAGGCGAGGTAAATGTTTAAAATTTTGTTTTGTCAATTTTAAATGTAGTGCCTATCATATATTGATTTTTTTAAAATAAACTTATTAATAAATTTTACTTGTAGGTGTCATGATGGCTGTTGACAAAGTCAAAGAAGAACTTAAAGCTTTAAGCAAACCTGTCACAACACCAGAAGAAATTGCACAGGTTGCAACAATTTCTGCCAACGGTGACACTGCCATTGGTAACCTCATTTCCAGCGCAATGAAGAAAGTTGGAAAGGAGGGTGTCATTACTGTTAAGGATGGAAAAACCTTAATCGATGAATTAGAAGTTATTGAAGGAATGAAGTTTGACCGTGGATACATTTCACCTTACTTCATTAACTCGTCTAAGGGAGCTAAAGTAGAATTCCAAGATGCTCTCATTTTGTTCAGTGAGAAAAAAATTTCTTCGGTACAAAGCATTATTCCAGCTCTGGAACTTGCCAATTCTCAACGCAAACCACTTGTCATTATTGCTGAGGATATTGATGGTGAAGCTCTTTCAACCTTGGTTGTCAACAGACTGAAAATTGGTCTGCAAGTAGCTGCTGTCAAGGCTCCTGGCTTTGGAGATAACAGAAAAGCAACAATGCAAGACATGGCTATTGCAACAGGAGGTATTGTTTTCGGAGATGACGCCAACTTAGTCAAAATTGAAGATGTTCAGGTATGTCACGTTAATCAATCATTAAACTAATAGTAAGTTTGTATTATGTAATTGAAAAAAATAATTTAATTTTATCTTTTTTTTCTAGCCTTCTGACTTAGGTCAAGTTGGAGAAGTACTTATTACAAAAGATGATACTCTTCTTCTTAAAGGCAAGGGAAAGAAGACTGACATTGACAGAAGAGCTGATCAAATCAGAGATCAGATTGAAAACACAACGTCTGACTATGAAAAGGAAAAGCTCCAGGAGCGATTGGCCAGGCTTGCGTCCGGAGTAGCTGTTTTGAGGGTAGGTGGAAGCAGTGAAGTCGAAGTCAACGAGAAGAAAGATCGCGTTCACGACGCGTTGAATGCTACCCGTGCCGCCGTCGAAGAGGGCATCGTTCCCGGAGGTAACATATATTTTCTTACTCATTTAAACAATCCATTAACAATAAAAACAAAAATAAAAACTTGCATAATTTTCACAATAGGTGGTACCGCCCTCCTGAGGTGCGCACCTTCCCTGCAGACTCTTCAACCAAAGAACGACGACCAGAAGACAGGAATCAACATTGTGGCGAACGCGCTGCGAATGCCCTGCCTTCAGATCGCGCAAAACGCTGGTGTTGACGGCAGCGTCGTCGTCGCCAAGGTGTCCGAGGGCAAACTCGGCTACGACGCCATGAACAACGAGTACGTCGACATGATCGAGAAGGGCATCATCGATCCCACCAAAGTCGTGCGCACCGCCTTGACCGATGCCGCCGGAGTGGCCTCCCTCCTCACGACCGCCGAGGCGGTGGTGACCGAACTCCCGAAGGAGGACGCGCCAGGACCAGCTGGAATGGGTGGCATGGGCGGTATGGGAGGCATGGGCGGTATGGGAGGCATGATGTAAATGTGACGGATGCCGCATTTAAAGACTGAATAACAAGCGCGTCACCACTGTCGTTCGAACGAGATCCACATGCGCCGATCACATCTGCCCGCACTGTGTCTTTACTTCCGTTTGAAGCAAACATTGGCATCCTTTACTTTGCCCTTTCATTCTTAAATAGACGTTTTTTTTATTACTTAATTATAATATAAGTACTTCGATTTTGTAAATAAAATTTTGTAATAAAAGTATTGCTAAGTTAATTGTTGTATTGTTTGTATCAACTCGGCATTGATTGAAATTTAACAAAATCAAATTGGATTAAAAAATCGCGTTAAAATACATAAAGGATGCTTATGTTTACAAGATCATGCAGTTAGGAAGAGTTGAACGATGTAGAAGTTTAATAGTCATGTGCGAGTACATAATTTGAAAGTGCTGCTTTTCCGTCAGTTCGAATAGATTTTTTTTAATTTTCTTTGACATAAATAAGAGGTTACACGCCATGAATGAGTATCACGCTTCTTTCATAAGATTGTTGAACAAAACGTCATCGAACATGTTGGCCGATAATATTAGCACAAAATGCCAATTAATTAAACGGTTAAATCTACCAATGAAGAAAATAGGATTTTACTTGTGTTTATCAAATAATGATTTATATTTGTGATAACATTTAAGTACATCGTTTATTAACGTTACTATAGTTCTATCGATGCATTCGATATATTTTAGGAATGAAATTTCAACCGATCAGAACCGTTGAATATAAATACAAACGAAAAGTGTTACGTAATTTACGTAAGATAAAGTTATAAGTATCTCACACCGTGCATTTGAAAAACGTTGCCTCAAGCCAGTGAACGAATGAATCATCCTGTTAAAGAATGCAAGAATGTAAAAATGTATGTTGATGTGTGCTAGAATTCTCTGTTACTTTTTTGTAAACAATAATGTTTATTTTCCACTTTTAGTCTAAATAAAAAATATGTTTAAATTAAATTTTCAATTATTTTTATTTTAAAACTGATTGATTAAGGATATTAATCTTTAAAATAACAAATGAACTTGATCCTGCTTTTTGCTTCTTTTCATCAATCTGTAAAAATGAGAGTACAAGTTCAGAATTGTTATCATAAAGAGCTAAAATATTCCCTGATAAAAGAAGACAAATAAGATGTACAAACAATGGAGATGTTTGCATTTTTTAAAGCAAGTTGAAGTTGTAGGTAAAAAAAGCAAGATTATTTTGTCAATTAGTTTTTATTCATATAGTCATTTTCTAAAATAAAATGATAAATTATAAAAAAAGAATGTACATAGTCTCTTACAATACTTCACATAGATCAGTATTAATTGTATGAAATGACGTTATATTATATTAAGGCAGATGAAAATTGCTCATGCCACATTATACGAATTTTTTTTTTACAGCAGCTGTAAAACAGCCTATTTTATTTTACAAATCATTACAATATATATATCTTATGTTTTTTCTCTTTAACGAAAAAATGTTTACTAGTGCCATACCGACACGTGCTTAACAATTATATATAGCATTATTTTTATATAATATATACAAATATTCTGAAGTACGTATCGAGGAAAATTCTCGTAGATCCTCGGTTGAAAAATAATGACGCATTTTTTTTTTAAACACATTCACAACTAAAGTTTATTAAACGTAGCCTTTTCTAATTTGGACTTTTTTTCGAATCCTTGCTGGAAGTTTTCAAAGCTATTGTTGACGCCTTAGCGGTACCGCTTTGCGGAACTAACTGAACTTTTATCAGCGACAGGTCCAGCATTTTCCGCTGATATTTTTTGTGAAAAACCATGGCAGCGGACTGAGTTTTAAAGACGATCGTAGCATTACCGTCGCCCATTTGTACACTCTACAACACCAACACACAGAAACAAAAAAAATACAATATTACTCCTTTATTCTCTCATCTCTTTATTAATCATGTTTATATAAAAGTAGAAAAATTTCATTGATAAGCAGGTCGATCACTATGTACAAGGTAGATATAAAAGCTGGATATAAAATAAATTCATACTTCTACATTTCTACATAAAATATAAACGCTAAATTTTGATGGAAAGCATGAAGGTAGGCAATAGAAGGCAGTACACCTTATATACTAATTGAGAATTTGTTCATTACATTAATGAATAAACTATAGGCTAGATAACACACCTTTAATTACTAATGGATATATTTTTATTAATCTGCCTTTAATCAGTCTTATTAAATCTTTAAATTGAATTACTTAAAATTTTTTAATAAGTATAGTTTTTAGAGAAAATGCCCTATTAAAACAAAAGCAACAAACTTTTATAATAATTATTTTACATCAAAATTAGTAAATACAGTAGCGATGTGAATCATCTAAACAATTAATATAAAATACTTTTAATAAAGTTATTTTTAATTAGATACCGATTGAATTTAAATTAAATTAAAAAATAAGTTAGTAATAATTCCTTAAGCAGTTACATTAATTTATTAATACTTTGAGTATTAAATAATAGAATAAATAATTATTTAAAAAATAATTTAATTAATATATTAATTTCTATATTTTGAATATTTGGTATATTAGAAAAATATAGAATTTTGAAAAATACTTCCATTAGTAAGAATACATAAACTAGAGAATTAATAAGAGTTTGCATTACATTAGAGTATAGAAAAAAAAATTTAGAAGAATGAAAAAATAAATATTAAAAAATTGTAAAGTTATGAAATTCATAACAAATTCCTCATAATATGTACAAAAGTAAGAATAATGTGTACAATATTTTTTTAGTGAGAGGCTTATATATAATGTATAGTTATCTAAAAAATTTGTCTAAATATTAACATGCTCAAACTAAATAACAAAAGAGTATTTTATTAGTACATGTAGGTAACATTCACTCGTATTGTCTTGAAACTTTGGCTAAGTTTCTTAGGTCATTTAAAACATGCTTTTTTATATCGAGAGCTATACTCTTCTAAAATATTATTTAAATATATTCAATAATTACTGCTCAGTAGCAGTACCAAGTGTATTAACAAATTCAAATATATAAAGAAAAATATAGATTAACAAATATTTAATATGTGTATACATATGATTATTACAAACTTTTAAAATGCATTGTAAATATTTGGATATAAAGGCAGATGATTATCGTTTGATAATTGTATTACAATGATAAATTTCTTGAGAATAACAATTTTTAAAGCATATTAATGTAATAGCTATTATTAATAGATAGATAATTTGCAAAATACTTTTTTTAACAATAATACTTTCTTTACTCATTAATATTTTATATTTTTGAGAAAATCGCAAATTAATATGAAATAATAAAAATGGCATTTTAATAAAAGTTATTTAAATTTACTGATAGTGAAATACTTGTGCACTTGTGTATCTTCTTAGATGCGAGGTAAAAAAAAAGAGTAGTATGAAAGGCACACGAGGAAGCTATGACTACCATAGAAATACCAATAAAACAAAGAGGACGACTAAAGCAAGTGTGAAGAGCGTCAAAAGCGCAGATACTGTGGTGCATCGCAAATGTCGATGATTTTTTTAGGTAAAGATAGTCACCTCGATACTGCCGATCCCTTGGCACATTCGGCGTATTTGGGCCTCGGTCGTACTGGCGGCCAAATTGTCGATCTTAACGACGTTCGACTTGACGAGCTTCTTGGCCTCCTGGCCGGCCTTGTGCACGACGATCCTCTGACGCTGCGCCGGCTGCTGCGGCTGGTTCTCCGGCGAGGCGAGCTGCTGCTTCTGCTGGGCGTTCGAGGCGCTCTGCACGACGATCCTCTGTGAGTTGGTCAGCAGCTGCCTTATCTGGCCGAGCTGCCGGTTGGCGTTGGCCGCGTGCACGATCGAGGACTTCTGCGAGTTTTGCGCGCCGCTCTTTTGCAGCAGGCCCTTCTGCGCGTTCTTCGCCTTGTTCAGGACTATCCTCGACAGGAGCTCGCTTTTGCCGCCGTCGTCCTCCTCCTCGTCCTCCACCACTTTCGGCTGCTTCACGCTCTGTACCGTGCGAATGACGCGCATACCAGGCGCTTTTTCCTACAACAAAAAACAAGTCCAGCCATTCCGGATTAATTCAACTTTTCAAATATTTTTTTTCACCATTTCTATTTGCTTTCGCTTTTCTACTAGTACTGCGAAGCAGAGATTATTCATCTAGAAAGTCTACGTTAATAAAACACCGATTACTTTGAAAGGTGTGTTGAACAAAAAGAAAAGTATTCGAGATACTTGTGAATTTTTTTCAATGGCGTACGCTTAAAAAAGATTTGCAAAAAAATTACCTATAGGGAATAAACAGGAAAACAAAATGTATTTAAAAATATAAGTTTTATTCAAATAAATAAAAAACATACAATAAAAATTAATAACTTCATGTCAAAATGCGCGTCCGAAGTTTATCGCTGTAAAAACGGTACAGGAGTAGGAGTCGAGAGAAAAAGTATAAAATAACAACAAGACTTTGTCTCTCCTTTGAAAATAAAAAGGTTTATATCAATCAGTAAGGATAAAATGGCAGTAGTGAATGTACACTCTAGATAAAACAAATTTGAGTTAAAAGAGCTCATTTTGAATAATATTCAATAAGATTTCTAAGCGAAGCTCAAAGTGCTTATCACATTATTGAGTTTATAAATCTACGTAAAAATGTACAAGAAAATATTGTCGATATAAAATTGCTTTAAGTAGATAAAGAATTGACTTAATTGAATAAGTCATGAAAAAAAAATAATAAAAACTTTCGCGTGCTTTATGCAGTGAAGTATAAGATCAACTTATTTTGCAGTTCTACAGAAGTGAGAGGAATAAGAGATTTTGCTATACCTCTGTAGACTGCACATTAATTAGTCGGCTTCGTCCTCTACCAACAGCAACATTAATTTTCCCCTTGGAGTTTTCTTTTGCGATTGCTGCGATCGTCGACTCTTGCTTTATATTATCTGTAAACAATATACTGTTAAAATATTATCAATTTTAATTACTAATTAAATTTTTTTAAATAATACGAACCTGTGCTATTCGTATCCGTTGACACTTGTGGTTTTTGCTTCTCCATGGCCGCTAATTTTCGACGATTTTCTTTTTCCCGAAGAATTTTTTCTCGAAGACGTTTCTGTTCCTCCATTTTCTTACGATATTCTCTCATTTCAGGATCCATTTCTTCTTCCTGAAATTAAAAGTTTAGAGATGTTTAATTTATTGCCCATCTTAGTACTTGATATAAAAACTTAAAAACTAATGATGATATAATGCGTACCTTTTTTTCCTGTTTTTCAACTGGCTTTTCTATTATTTGATGTCTTAAGGTAGGCTTCAATTTTTTTGGACTGTTTTCCTTTACAATTTTATCCGCAATGTCCTCGGCTGCTCTTTTTTGTGGTAACCTAACGGTTTCCCTTCCTTGAGAATTCATTGGTTTATTATTTTCAATTTTCTGAGAGCCAGCTTTTCCCTCATGCTTTGAACTGTGATCACTATCATTACGATAATTACTACTAGTAGGTGATGATAAATAACTTTTTTGATCATTTCGTGGCCTAGGTGATAAGTCTCTTTCTCGATATGTATCACGAGAACCTCTATGTTCCTGTTAAAAAGATCAAATATTTTTTTTATTGAAAGTTAACATAAAAAGTTAATAAGAAGGGTGAATTTTATTATAATTTATGAAAAGACTAAGTAATAAAATAAAAATTTAAATCTCACCTCTAAATGACCATCTCTGTGAGATCTCTGACCTTCCGATTTATATTTATTGTCGTAACTGTTGTAACTACCGCTTTTAGAATAATTAGTGTCAGGAGAGTAAGATCTGCGAGAACTTGTATTGTGAGATCTTTGAGGTTTTGTTTCTTGCCAAACGTCCGAAAAATATGAATAGGGATCCTAGAGTGAATAATTTATAGATTACATTTTATCATACATAACTGTAGCACTTAACTAGGGAATTGTTGAATGAAATTAAAATGAGCCAATTGCATTACAAAATATTACGAAAAAAATCATTCAAATGTTTTTAAGTTATTAAAATTATAAAAACAATAAATAGAATAAAAAAAAATTGAATGCTTACATCACTTTTAGTTTGATTACTGGAACGATTATCTCGAGAATTGGCGCTTGAAGCGCTTCTTAGTGCTTGCACAAACTTGTCTGCGGGATCTTGAGGAGTTTTTGCTGTTGATAAAAAAAGGTATATTTGAAATAAATAGCGTGAATAATTAAAACTCTTAAAATGAAAAATTAATAAATTACCATCACTTTTTGTTGGATTTCCTCTAAAATGAGGATTAATCAATATTTTATGACCAGTTGGTAAACCTGGAACATTTGGGATGCTCGGGACTCCTGGGACGTTCGTGATGAGAATCTGTTGCGGTGCATTTTGTGTAATAGGTAAAGAAGTTTGCTGTGGTACACTATTGTTAAATTGACTCACTGGTGGATTGTTATACGAATTCCTGCCATCAAACTGAGAATGACCTTCAAATTGTGAGTCATTATACTGCATTCTACCTTCATAGACTGGTTGACTAGGTGGATTTGGATGAGGTGCTGGATGGTTCGCTGCCTGTGATCGAGGAAAGCCTTGCGTTGGTACTCCTTGACTAACTGGAACTATAGGTCCTTGATTCGCTGGTAAGTGGGATCCACTTGGACCAGATATCATAGGTAGGGGAGGTCCTTGACCACCTGGATGAGGTCCTCTTTCAGGTATGTGCATTCCATGATTGGGAAACATGCCTTGATTTGGTCCAAACGGAGGTTGATTAGGTGGGCAGTTATAAGCTGACCCAGGGCCAGGAGGACCTGGTGGGCCTGGGGGATGTCCTGCAGGTCCTGGCGGTCCAGGTGGATGGCCTGGCATACCTGGAGGGCCTGGAGGGTGATTTGGGGGCCCTGAGTGACCAGGAGGACCAGATGGAGGTGGACCCCTTGGTCCATAATCTATTCTTGGAGGATTCATCCTTGGTGCTTGTGGCCTAATTTGTTCTGGAAATTGATTTGGCAGCATAGGTAACCGAGGGTCGCCGAAATGAGGATGACCTGGCATAGGACCATTAGGTAAGGGATGATGATAAGGCAGCTGCCCTTGAGGATTATGATGTGGATACATTTGATGGTGTTGCTGCATAGGTGCATTGCTTGGTGGTCCTGGTGGAAAAGGTGGACGATTTTCTAACAGTGGTGCTCTGAAAGGTGGTTGCGGATTTGATGAAGGTGGTCCACGTCCATGGTGATACCTAGAAATCATTACACTATATTTAAAATATGTCCATGATATTTGTTTTTTATAATTAAAATGAAAATTTTTCAAACAACTCTTTATTTTTGTTAATAAGTATAAATGAACATTTACCTGCCAGCTGGATGAGTGTCATATCTTCCACCACTTCTTCCTCTGATGTTTCTTCGATCTCCTCTGTCACCTCGATCTCTTTCTGCCCTATCACCCCTATCATTTCTGTCACTCCGATCACATCTGTCTCTTTCACCTCTATCCCTGTCACTTCTATCTCTATCACCTCTATCTCTATCGCTTCTATCTCTATCAATTCTATCGTTCCTATCACCTCTGTCCCGATTTCTATAATGTGGTCTGTGCTGTTCTGAAGTGACAACATTTTCCAATGAATCTGGAATTTCATGATTCATTTTTGTTGGAACCATGACTCGTTCACTCTGGAATCTGTTTCTTCTTTCCTTCGCTTCTTCAGCATCATCATCTTCCACAGCTTGGCTTGCAGATAAGGCTTCCCGATGACTATTTGATTTTTCTCGTAGCTTTTCTCGCAGATCGGCCTTAGGCCGTACAACGGGAACATCTGGCTCTTCTTCTGAATGATGATCTTGCCTCTCCTGAGAAATAACTTGCTCGCTTTGTTCATGAACAGGTTCAATCTCCAGTGATTTGCTTTCATGGATCTCTTTCTTTTGATGTTTTTCAGTGTTTCCTTTGGAGTGTACATTTTCTTCTTCAGCTTCCAAATCATCAAGTGCATCGGTAACACCCAGCTCCAGCACATCATCTGTTTCTTCTTCTCCTTTAGTTAGAATCTGCTGCTCGGGTAACTAAATTGCGAACATTTGATATGAAAATATCGAATACATGCGGTGTATCGACTGAAAGTTATCCTTACTGACTACAATACAATCTAAGTCTATTAAAAACAAATTTTTTTACTGGGTTTACAAGGAGGTAAACCCTGTACTCTGATTTTATATGTATATTAATCTGATGTAAAAATAAAATTTTATTTTTGTAAAAATTTTGAACCAAACTGCAGAAGATTATTGATAAATCAATAACACAATACTTTCAGAAAGTCATTTTGAAATATCATTTATCATTCATCCAAATTAATTTTTGTAATTGTATTAAATTAGCATCTGATACATATATTGAAAATGTATCTTATTAGTTTTCAAAGTTAAAATATTTGAATTAATAGTTTAAAATTTTGATATCAATTCAATGCATTAATTATCAATTAATTTTGATAAAATTTTACTTTTTCCAAATAACTGGATTAGAAATCCAAAAGTTAATTTTCAATTGGTTATAGATACTTATGCTTAACATATTTTCACAATTACAAACTAACGCAAGATGTGTCACATCAGTATAATGAAATTATAATTTTGTTTAGTAGCAATATTACATAATTTAATTTTTCAATCAAGAAAATTGTAATACATGAGATATAAATTTTAGTTTATTCACCAATGTTGATTAATTTGAAAATTATTCAAAGTTTAAAATGAATTTCACTCTTGAAATGTAAATTGCTACAAAACAAAACAATAAACAAATCGCAATTATACAACTATGTTATGATGGTTTCCTCTAGTCACTTAGCATTAAATATGTAGCAAATCGCTTTACACATTAAATAACAGCTGTTAGAAGGAAGAAGTATCACTAATACCTGTAGTATATTCATAAATAAAATTATGCACTGTGATACTAAAATTGCGATCATACATTATTGGAATTACAAGTGTAGAAGTTATATGGTTTGATGTAAAAATATTAAGTTCACTTAATATTCTTATAATTGCTTTTAAAAACAGTGAAATGCAGTTAAAGTTATTAAATCAATTAATATTATTTATTTTCATGAATGAATAACAGAATAATATCTAAGGCAGATTCATGGATAAAATTTCAAATTTTCCAGATTAAACAATAATCACTTTTATATAATTACTTTTAAATTAAATAATGCAAGTGATAAAAGAATATTAATCAGAAGAATTCACATCAAACCGTGTAACACTATTTACAATAGAATTAAATAGCTAGGCAACAAGTACATTGCACGAAAAAATGAAAACAATTGTATAATGAATTGAAGATGACTATTAGTCAAATACATTTCAGTAATTATGCAAATTACTGATCGAAGAAAAAATAAATACCAAGACGGAGTAAAAATTAAATTCACCCATTCACTCATAAATCAGAGGAAAAAAAATACAGAAAAGTACATTCCTTTGATAATTATGGAAAATCATACCTACAGATGTTTTTAAAAAATTACTTCTTACAACCTAAATTTCTAGTAGAATTTAGAAAATGATAAATAAATTTTAAAAATTTTAATACTTTGTTCACTGTAAATAATTTTAGTATAATTTAAAAAAATTTTAAAAATTCTAATTGAAATGTAAATTTTAATTTGAAAACCAATCATTTTTCTAATAATACAAAATATAAAAATATAATATAAATGAAATTTTTTTTATATTTTTTCCTCTGTGCTTCCATTTTCAAATTACTCTCATAACTAGAAAGTAATTCATTCAATAGTAAGTTAACACTCCAGGTGATCACGCATTATAAAATTCAATATAATGATTCATAGTCTTTTAAGTTTCATATACATATCCAAGTGTAAATTTTGTAGGTATACTTTTGGTCATGAAAATAATACGTCATTAATATTTGGTTTGTGCTGCCGCAACCAATAATTTTCTTGTAAATAATTTTTTTTTTCTGTTTTTTTTTTTTATTAATATTTTTTCATCTTTTTTATTTTTTTCTTTTCTATTTTGACGTGTCAGGTTGCAGTCATAGTGAAATATTATTGAACTATCTAGCGACACAACAAGATTTGGGTCGTTACGGAGCTCGTATATTTTCAAGTATAGAAAATCTAAAGTACATAATCAACACGCGAGGGACAGAAACTTCAACCTACATCGAAACTGAACAAGTGACTTAATTTTCGTGCACCTAGGCAACAAAGTGTTGACCTCGCAACAAAACACAGATGTAAGGAAATTGGAATCATGCTCGATAAATATATATATATGTGTGTATAAATCTAAGTTTACAGTGATCGATCACTTCTCATCATAAGGTTTTACGCTAAAAATGATTGGTCTGACATTAAGTCAATTAAAAACTTATAAAAAGATTACAAATATGCGGCATTAAGCGAACAAAAAATTAATGCGCCGCTTATACGCTCACCGTCTCGAATTCACAGTCATCGGCTAAAAGCGCTTCTTCCTCGTCGTTTCCCAAGTCGTACTCTTCGTCTCCGAGATCTTCGTCCAACAGGGTATCGTCACTGTGCAAAAAATGGAACGTAAGCATTTTCACGGTTGCCCGAGGTGGGTGTCCTTTATCCCGCGTCCCGAGCCCCGAGCGAAAGTGGAGTCGCGGCCAGCCGGAGGGGAACACTCGCGCCGAGCCCAGTCGCGAGCAAATGGTCTCCAGCTGCGTAGAGTCTGGGCTTTTACGCGGTGGAGCACTGCACAGATGCTATTAACTACGTCATCGTACAAAGCGACTCGATGGCTAACCTTCACACTGTGCTCCGTTGTTTCGACGCGGAATGCGAGGCCGCGGTGCCGCGATTACGGGCCCACTCCACTTTCGATCGGTGCTCGAGTACCTTCGGAACTTGTTTAAACTGTCGCTTGATACGGCCGACGCAACTTTCTTTGTAAAATTTGGCAAAAATACTCACTGATCTGACATCGTTCCAATTCACTTCGTCCCTCGCTTGCGTCTGTGCTGCCGCCGCTGCGGCAGGGGAGGGGGGTCGCCTCGATTCGACGCTCGACGCCTTTGCGCTCCGATCGATAGGCGTCTATTCGAGTTCGATTCGATACTGCCGCGCGGAGATCTTGTACTTGACTGCGTTCGATTGGCTTCTTGATACTAATTATTAAATATGTAGGTTTTATTTTACATTTATACATTTATTGTGTATTTATTTGTGCCCTTAATTAACCCTTATATTATTACTTATTGGGTTATTGGGAGATGAGAAAGTTCGTTTCGTAGCCCGTCGTTTCGTGGGGGCGCTGCTTACAACTTCTTCTTCTAGTAAACAATGTGTCAGCGCATTGACACTGTTGACAGCAAAATGATGTCATTAAAAACTGCCTATATACATGTATGACAGCATTCGTACACTGTAAAAAATACTGTACACACTTAATACATAATAATATAAAAAGTACTATATAAAATTAATGTCAACTAGTATAAGTTTTTTAACATCAGAATCCGCATTAATAAGACTTCCAACTTAAATTTATCTTGCTCTATAGAGTAAATTTACCAATTTTGATGTTATTTACAAACCTAAAGTAAAATTACTACTCTGAGTGCTACTTATAATCCGTTCCAGTCTCCATGCAGAATATAGTGATTTTACTACCTGTGTTATCCCTGCTATAATACTATTTCATGTGAATTTTATGCCACTTTCGTTTTTGTGACTGCGCGATTTCTTTTCCACTAAAATTATTCAATGTTCTAGTTACAAATTTTGATTTATTCTCCTCCAGCATATTTTATTGTCACTATATTTTACGGAAATCTTAAATATAATTATATTTCTCGAAACACGTATGTACATAATACGTTACTCGGGGGTTTTCGGGGCCCCGAACACGAATATCGAGACGGCAACGGTGTTCGAGGTACCTGCCCTGGTAGCATAGTCTTCCGCAATCGCGATTGGGCAGAAATTGCATTGTAAAGCATACCAATTTCACTATACTTCT
>UXGC01001307.1:0-26994 GCA_900480045.1 Eurytoma adleriae
TTATACTTATTTTTTATTCTTCTAATAATTAATAATAAAATAAAAAAAATTCAATGATTTTAAGGTCCAAATTTAAGCGATACACCTTGCCAGGCGCTATTCACAAGTTCTGAAGTTGTCAGTAATTGTAACAAGCTGCTGTGAGCAATTATTGGTGGGTAGCATTGTCGATTTCTTGTTACATCTTTATATTGTTATTTTAATTTCGAATTTTCAAATAGAAAAGGAGAGTGAAGGGAAAAATTATTAACTAACAGGGCCACCGCCCGATGCGCATAAAGAATTAGCGACAAATTACTTCGCAGCTTTCCAAGGAGAATATAAAGGTAATACCTATTAACGACAATTGCGATGTCTTAACATTGCTCTTATTATGAAATTTTTTAATTATAACGGTTTATTAAACAAAATTATTTTTAAAAAATTTTCCTCGAGTCTTGCGAAAAGACTGAATTTTGGAAATAGAGCAGAGCCACGAAAAGTACCGAGTAGGATGCTTTCTCTGAGCTAAATTGATAAGAAAGCCCCCCGCAGGTCCGAAATTAAAACACATTTTTTAGACGATCCCGCGCAATAAGCGCCCTCCGCAGCGCACTCGGCTTCAACTTCCACGAATGTCGAGCTGCAATAACAGCGCGATCTCGCGTGTGCATGCGTCGGACGCTCGTTAGAAGAAACTTCGCCTCCCTTTCAAATGAGACGACCAGAAGCTAACGTCTGCGCAGTGCGCTCCTTTTTTTCTTTATTTTATTCGTTTTCTGTCTTGCGACCTACTCACTCGCGACGTCCTTTTCTGCTCATTTTCCCCTTTCATGGTCATTCTTTCATTCCGCGTATTTCCACGTTTTCTACCCTCGGTTTGCTCTTATTTGTTAATTTGCCGAGAATGTGCGCCTCTCGTCTCTTATTCTGAATGTTTGAATGCAACGCAGTCAAAGCTCGCGGACGTGTAAATAATTAATGTGTTTGTTGAGTTTTTTATATTTTTTTTTTCATTAGTAACACCATTTAATGCATGTTCACTTGTACACTTTAAAAACGGCGTTGTTGAATTTAAATGAAAACAAAAATCTAATAAAACTATTTTTTTGAATAGTTGTACGCTAGTAAATTGCAATAATTGCGAAGTACATAGGCTCCATTAATTATTAACTAATTGCTGTTGACTTTTAAGTCTTTTATCTCCGTCTCTTCTCATTTACCTCCATTAAGTTTTCTCGTGTTTGTCTTTCATTTAACTGTTTCTGGAATGCGTTTCTTTTACTTTTTCTCTTCTGACAAATACAAAGCCGTTTGTAATTATAAACCCTCGTCAATTGTTTAATTGTCTAAATTTATTTACACAGTTTCGCTTTCAAAATGCCATTTGTCTGAAAACAAGTCTGTTACTTTTTTTACATTCTTTGTAAAAATGTTATCTTTAGAAATATTGTTTACAATTGCATTGATTATTCAAGAATAACCATGAAGGGGGTTTCAATTTTACTTGAGTTCTGACTTGTCAAAATTGAAAAAAAAAAGAAAGAAGTTACATGAATATTCTTTATTACGTCATTAATAGTGAGTAACGATAAAGTAAAGTTGAGAAACTTGAATATACCTTATTTAAAAAAAAAAAAAATTCAAGGTCGCTCTGAAACTTAAAAAATCCCACCCTGTAAAAGTTATAAAAAAAGAAACATACTTAAGCATACTCAAATAACAATGTGACTCATTTCTTATTTCTTAAAAAATGTTTCACATTAATTTGAAGAAATATAACAGTTTCCGAATTAAAGCTGGTCTACGACCCAATCACCGGCAGTACAAAAAAAAAATATTCGAATTCGCACGTACCCGTCGCGCCGTGAGCTCTTTCCACCGGCAATAGGGTTGTATTTTTTAATCCAAGGCCGAGATTCGCCATCCTCGCCTCACCGACTGAGGTATACGCCCGTCGGGCCTCCCCCTGAAAATTGCGTCGGGCGGTACGTGCGAGGCGCCGGGGACGGCTCTTCTTTATCGGGCTCCGAAGGGAATCCTCGACACTTCGATTCTTTACGGCTCTTTGTAAGCCGCCGCCTTTGTCGGTCTCTCGCGCTCCGCGTACCCCCCCCCCTCTCTTGCGCAAGACGGCGTAATTGAATTATTTATTCGTGGATTTAGTCGGAAAATCCTCAATAATTTATCGGAACATATACGTGCGAAGGACGGGCGCCTCGATTCCTTACGCGCTGGTTAAATCGACGACGATTTCGTTTCCCAGAGAATTGAGACGTCGCGTTTGAATTTTGGATGTGCGCCTGGCAACAGCGCCGATCGATAAGGCGAGGTAAATAAAGTATTTTTCGAGTAAAGCTGAATAATTAAAAAAGCAAATTGAAAATTTGAGTGTTTACGCACACACAATTTAAGCGTATGATAAAAAAAGAAAAATATAATAGAGATATATTTATTGAATTTGTACCAGAAAATGTTATAATTGTTATTTATTTTCATATATTTGGCTTGATGTGATAATACGAATAAAAAAATCTGATGATGGCCGGAATAATTGCGCGAGCGCCGAGTTTCACTTTCTCGGGGATTACGTTATCGTCGTAATGAAAAAGCGTTAGATCTGATTTTTACGAAATAAAAGGTCTAGGTCGCTCCGAAAATTCAGTCTATTTTAATCGTTACTTTGATGCGCTCCAGGCTTCCGCTGAAATTCATTTAAAACTCATTATTAAATTTGCGAGCAAACAATTTAAATTAAACTTGATTAAAAAAAACTCAAGCTTGCATTGGGGTCATTCGGAGAAACTAAAAGGAACATGCACCAACTGTATAATCAAAAAAGAAAAAGGCAAATTTTCAACAAGGCCGCTCTTTGAAAATAAAGGGGAAATTAAAAATCTAAATACAGAGCGTAGAGTCAAATGAAAAATTAAAATTAAAAATTTCTCGCTACAGTTGAGTGGTTTTTATTTCAAGATTTCAAATTGAAGCTATTACGTAAAAGACTGACACGTGCAATACGTTATTTAACTTTACTTTCGTTAATTAAACGGCTTCATAAATGCACAGCTCCATTTAATGACAGTTAAATTTCCCTGTAAATAAATTGTCACAAAAAATATTTTCTGGCAATTAGGAAGTATCGTTCGCAAGCTCGTTCTAGATGGCGCGGTGCTGTTGTCCTTTACTGTAAACTGTACAAATAATATCTATACTTATGGAGAAAGGGCGTACTTGCATGGTCAATAGGTACTGATGCGTATGCACGAATGATCTATATAATAGATATCCTCCTTAAGGTAATCGCCACCATTACAGTAACTACGCCATCTAGACCGAGCTTGCAACCAAAACTTCTTAATTGGGAAAGTACATCTATTATGTTAGTGAAGTAAGTACGTACTTGCATAGTCTATATGCACTGATACACGCTAACGTGATCTATATTCATTATTATTATATAATTTCATCTTTTTGGATGTATCCACAAGTTGGAATGCGGGCTGAAAAAAGTGACAACTTTGAAGATAACGACTACAAAAAGATGAAAACACTACTTTGATTCAAGTACACGGAGAAAAATGATATTGTAAAAATTACTATGTCCCATAAGAAAAGGGGGACAGACTCGACATATGAAGATTTCACTATGAGTTGTAATAAAAATTGCTACGTTGCATACCAAAAATCATTATAGGTCGAGTCTGTCCCCCTTTTCTTATGGAACATGGTAATTTTTGCAAAATTATTTCCCTCCGTGTAAGTGTTAACTCTTGTACTATAGCATGTAGTAACTTAAAAATTAGCACGAATTTATCACTATTTTGAACCAAAGTCGAGTTCCCACCCTTTCAAATCGCTTTTCGAGTGAACACGTTTTTGAAGCTACTATAAGTGTTATTAAAATTTTCTAGACGCTGCCTGTTTAACATATTTCTCAAGGCGGTGCTCAGTAATTACTTCTTATTAGCCCCAAAGCATCGGTATACATACATATTCGCTAAGATACAATTGTCGCTATGACAGTAGCTATAGCAGTCCTAGCTTGCGTCCCAGAAACTTTCCAATTGTAGCATTACATGGGAAACGTCGAAAAATATGAAAAATCGCGAGGACCGCCAGATATGCAGAAAGCCCGGAACGGCGCGGGTACGGTAGCACGCGTCTCGCGATTAGCATAAAGATATCATTTTTTTTTTTTAAGTCCCCGCCCTTCTCGCGCGCAGCCCCGTAATGGGATTTCACTTATTTATCGCGAGTCAAGGTGGAGAGGCGCGGCGGCGAGCTTTAATTTAGTTTCCCTCCCTCCCGCAGACTACGCGCCCCTACTTCGCAGTCTGAACCAGCCCCGGGCTCTGCCTTCGTGCCCGCCCTCCCTGGTGGCGGCGGCGACCTCCCTTCGCGCGGCTCTCCTTCGACGCGAATCGTTGCTCTTTCGGCTAAATAAATTCTACAACCTACGCCGGGCGATCTCGCCGGCGCTGTTACAGTTAACGCAATCAACCGGTGCGTCCTAAATCAAGTGCTTCACGCACGTGGAAATTTGGTTTATCCGCGGGGGTAGTGCTAAAATTCATTACTAAATTACGAATTTTGCGGGAACTAGTTGTAACCGTGAGTTGAAGTACACATTTCGAGTGCACAGGTCAAATAGATCCTGCATTAAATTTAATCCGCGCGTGGGATTTGCGTTTACAAGTGTACGCTTTCGGGTTAGCGATTTGACTAAAAATTTAAATGTATTTAAAGGGAAAATTAAAATTTTAATTACAAGTAAGATGGCTTGTATAAACGCAAAATTTAGTAGAGCAAGGTCAAACTGCAAAAATTGACATTTGTTATACCAACATTTATATGGTTAAATTAAATAAATACTAAATACTACTAATTTACAATGTTTACAAATGTTCGCAGTTTGCCCTCGTTTTATTAAAGTACTGTATTAAATAACAAATTTTTCGTAGTGATATCACCACTTAACGTATAATTTAATTATTCACACATAAAAGCACTATAAAAACATTTCATTATCTTAATTTATACTAATTTTAAATTCTTATTCGGAGATAGAAGTTCTACAAAAAATTACAACAATCAATTTTAATGATCTCACAAACTGTCATGGTATAATAAATTGTAAAAGTTGCTGACATAATTTATCATTGTTTCTTTGAAAATTTTTTGTAAATCTAACAAATTTGACTACAACCGTAGTAATTTTTTTAATTAACTATTGCAATTTTAATTATTTGCAAAATTAAACAAAATTAATTCCTCTTTATGAATATACACGTTTAATTCATTATATCCAACGATCAGAACAAACAGCGTATCGCTTTCCAAAGAGCTCGACAAAAGTGCCGAAAATTTGACAGAAATCGCTTTTTCGCTCTACACCATTATTCCCACTTCCTCCCCTAAACGCCCGCCGACGGCCCCGCATATCCCGCCGGCGCGTTTGTCGTGAAATTGCGTTCCTTTATGCGACGTCAGGAGCGCGTGACCCCCGCCGCAGCATTTTCTCCTTTTTTCTCGCCGCCCAATGTAAATTCGCGCGTGCACACATACACGGACGACTGTACGGACGATTTCAAAGTGGCGGGTCCGCTCCTACTGGCGGGGGGTCGAGTTCGCTTCCTCTCGCGTCGCTCGCTCGCTCCCTCGACTCGAGGTGGCGGATTTTACGGCGAGATACGCGCGTTTAATGGGCGCCGATTTATTTCGCAATGCCGCGGCGCTTTAAAGGCCGTTAGAATTGTTTCGAGACTGGCCGGCCTCCTTTTTTCTGCGCGCGCTACAAAGATTCGGCGCTCGGAGCGAGGTTAGACGCTGAAAAAGCCGCAACGATTGACGTAATACGCCGGTGCGAATTTCGTTTGAATATTTAACATTTGAAAGAACGAGTGGCGAAACGGCAGATTCGAGAATTTAACAGGCGCACGGTAAAGTGGGATAATTGCGCTCATCAAGTGCCAATTATACTGTGCTTGTTTTAAATTTTTAGAAAGTTTTGCAGCTTAAAGTGTTACTCTGAATTGTCAATTTAGAATTTGCTTAAATTTCTCAAAATTTTAGTTATTGTATATTTTCAAAAATTTAAATTTATTTCTAATTTTGAGACGTAGACGTTTTCTTTTTCATGTCTAATGTCGCAAGCTGAAGAGCTCATTAAATATCTAATAAATTAGTTTAAAAAAGAGGCTATTCATAGTCAACCACATCCTTTAAATCTAAAAAATTCTATCAAAGTTAATCCTCTAACATTTTGAGTGGCCCTCTCAGAACCACTAATAATCTTAGAATCTCTTTGAAAGATGCAGCTTTAAAAGGAACACACATTTTCTGTACAAAATTTTCTAATAAATAGATATTTAATTTAAATTACTATCTGATTTAGCAATACACGAACTAATTTACTAATCTAAATCCCACATTTAAGAGTAAATATAAATTATTTTTTTTTTTTTGAGTAAAAATGTCTGGAAAATCAATGAAAAAGAAGTAACAAGTTACTGTAGAAAACTATTCATTCTAATTTGCAAAATGAGTTTTTTTTTTACTTTTTTTTTGTCCTGCACATCAAATTGCTTTGAGAAATTATTGAACATGAATGATTTGTCATTATTGTTATATTTCTAAAGTGACAAGAACGTCAGTGTTGTTGAATAGTAACACCCATAATTTACTCTAATTCTCCCTTATTTACAAAACAACCATACAATAATAACAATTAATAAAAAGCATGTCGTTATTGTGTGGATTTTCAAAGCAGCATTAATTAATTGAAAAAGAATCGTACCCTACATCTCTTTACTATTTTAATTACGTCGTGCACACGTACTTTTGTAAGCACAAATGTGCGTTTCATTTTTTTGAATTTTAAAAAACAAATCCTAAGCACAAAATACTCGTCGAGTTTGAAAAAGAAAAAACAAAAAAAAATGGAGATAACAGATATACACCCGAGGCTGAAAGGCTCATAACCAACAGTACATATAGGTCCAAGTGACACTGGCGAGCAAACTGAGGGGGTAGGTTTCATCCCCTCCTGCACCGGCCGAACACTGGCTCAACGACGGCTCTGCGTTGTGCGCCGTTGCGCGCGCCTGTATCTGCATAACTACGCTACGTTTTCCTCTAACCAGTGCACACACCTACAGCCCCAGACTCTGCTCGCAAACTGAATTATTGACTAACTTTACGGCGTTTTTCTTTACATTCCATAATGACCATTAAATAACAGTTTTTAATTGAGGAATGCAATGATTGGCTCCATTGTCGAAGAAAATCTATCACTGGGATTATTAATCTAAAATATTAAATGAACAAAAATTAGCACGTTTGATTAAAAAAATAGAAATATAATCAAAAACATATAAAACAAATATATACATACAATATTATAGTATTTGTTCTAAGTATAAGTACTTTACCTTACGTTAAAATATCGTAAAATACATTCTGCTCCGAATTTATTATACACAGCGATGTACGTATCCAACGTTTAAGCCCCGCCTAACCTACTTAAAAAAATTGAAAAATCATATTGAAATTTTCAAAAGATCTTGTATACTTTACACTATCAAGAAAAAAATATTTTACCTTTTATTGATCTCAGTATACCTTTTGCGCCCCACCGCAGTAATCCACGCTGATACGTCAACATAGCAGACGTCGTATAACCTGAAAAAGTTACAAGAAAACACATTGAAAGTTTCAAAAGAAATGCTCGTCTTTAGTGACGAAAGGTAATGCGAAAATTTCGCCAATCCCCGCGAGAAGCGAAGCGCCGCGAGCGAACAAAGGAAGCGAACCGAGCAGAGCGCGAGGGGAACCCTCTCCTTCGTCCTTCGTCGCGCCGCGCCGCCGGAACAAAGAGAGAGAGACGCCGGCTTTCCTCGCGCCCGGCATTTTCCGCCGATAATCCGCGCGAGCTCGCCGCGATAAAGGATACACATCGCAAGACAGAGAGAGAGAGGAAGGGCAAAGAACTCACTCGGGTCTTTGTTCCGGTACGCTCGCACTCTTCCCGCCGATTTTTGCCGCCTTCTCCCCCCTCCGCCGCGCGCCAACCCACTATCACCTCCCGCACGGTCCACCATGAGGCACCTCCGCTCTCCGTCCGTCTGAAATACAAATGCACTGGAAAAAACGAGGATGCCGATGATCGCGGCGTGTTGGCATCGAAAAAGGGCGTCGAAGGATACTCTCTCGGCGTCTTATATACCTTTGTGATAAAAGAGGAAGCCCGGCGGCGTATTGCCGGCGACCCAGCCTAACCTCGCGGGTCGAGCGCGAGAGGAGAGCGTAGAGTGCGCGCGCGCATTTCGTACCGGCGGCGGCGGCGGCGGCGAGAGAGCACACTCCAGTCCGCGGCTCTCCCCGCTTCGGCAGTCGAGGCACGACGAGGCACGCGTCGAGAAGGTTAGGGCGAGACAGAGAGAGAGACACACACACAGACGGAGCCAACGAGTTTGATACGCGCAACAGCGACGGTCAGAAAGAGAGAGACGGAGACAAAGAGACACCGGGTTCGCGTGTGCAGTATATACATACGCACTACACGTTCGCCGACGAAGTGACGCGGGTGTGCACACGAGGGACAGTGCGGCTAGTGCCGAGGAAGCAGTGCAAGAGGAGCATATATCCACCCGCTCGCCGGCCGGACTCCCCGCGGTGTGTCGCATACCTCGCGGAGGGTCTCTCCTTCAGGGCTCGAGGTGTGTGCGCGCGCGACGCAACTTCCGGCGAGCCGCGCGCGGTGTGTCGTCGTCGCGCCTCTCCTTTGTGCCGGGCTCACGCATGTCGCTACGCCCGAGTTGATCGTAAAGCGTCTCTCTTGTTGCTTGGTGCGTTCTTGTTGGTTATTTTTTTTGTTGGTGAGACTAGTGCGCGTCGCCCCCCCCTAAGGAGAGAAAGAGAGAGACCGAGGGTCGCGCCTTCATCGGAACCTCAGATCACGGTGAGTTTTCGAGTGTCATCTTTTTTTCGCGCGAGGGGATCGATCGGTTTTTTTTGTTTTAAAGTACAACTTCGTCGCCGGCGAAGTCCCGAAGGTCAAGTGCGTGCGTGACGGCGGGGAATTTTCGACGGGGGATAGGTTAGCAGTGCGAAAATCCGTACGTTTCGTGGATTCTCCGAGCTCGCCAGGTCGGTCGCGTGTGTAAACTACGTTCGGGTACGACGCCGGTTTTTTTACGACACAGTAAAAATTCTCCTCTCGATATTTTTCAATCTGCGAGTTCTATTGATTTTTTGAGAAACGATACTTTCTCGGACTTTTACCTTTTACGAGCGAAGTTGCGCCGTATACGTTTTATACGGTAGCCTTCGTGCCTCCGGCGTAAATTACTAATTGTTCGTAACTTTTGAATTTAACGGTGTTATCACAGGTGTAACCACTATTTGCATTATAATACGCTGCGAGCGGCGAGCGAAGGAAAATAATCGAAATACGCGCTCATCGTTGAAATTAAAAATTTTCGATTAACCACCGTCGTAAACTAGATTCGGTCGAGGTAAACTTGAATTTGTGACACTGTAACATTTATTGCGGAATGAAAAATCACACGAATCGTCGCGTCGCTCCGAAAGAGCAGACGAAGGCGTTCTGGGGACACTTGCGGTGGAAAACGCGAATCGGAGCATTCGGAGCACTTAATGAGAGGGAGAGAGAAACGACACGTCGGACTCCGCTCCGGTTTCCGCGAACCGAGAGCGAAAAAATGAAAATATAAACATAAACCACGCCGCGACCTGTTTTCGGAAGCCGGCAAAAGTCCTTTTCCTCTGACTGCTGGTGTTTTGGAAAAAAATTTTCAACTTTCCCAATACTTTTTCCTCGTCGAACGGGTTCAAAGAACCGTGTGTATTTGTTTTCGTTACGTACGCGTTAATTTAATAGTGCAGCCATTTTTAATCAATGGAAGTGAATACCATTTGTAAAATAGAACTTCGAAAGACATATCGCAATGAAGTAAACAAATTTAATCGAAAATTCAATAAGCACCCCTCTCGGCGTTCGTTATTAAAAAAAAAGCGACTGAAAAAGGCTGTATCCACCGCACGCACGAACGCGATAAGAGAAAAAAATATTATTGTCTGATACCGGAATAATTAAATCGCGTATCTAACTGATAAAGCTGCATACGTATATATCTGTTGCCTTTATCCGGCGGCGCATCGCGCGAGTGCAAAATTTTTTCGTAATTCGCGAGCGAAATGGAAAAGAATGAATAAAACTCTCGCCCGTCGTCACGGTCCGTGTAATTTGCGAATGAATCACGAGGCGGTATTTGACTTGCAGCCGGACTAGTCGCTGCTGCAGTGCAAAAAGTGCAAAGCCCTCGACTCCGTTGTTTTGAATGCAATCCCAATTATAACGGCGCGCGATACTCGGCGAAACTTTTGCGCGCGCCGCAATAAAAATAGATGCATCATTGAATAATTGATCAAACGATATATGCAGCCTGAGAATTTGAGGATTTTCATTATCGTGATCGCACGTAAAGTGTAACTCGTTTTTCCTTGTTGACAGGTGCGAATGAAAAAAAGGCTAAATACACGCCTTTTTTAAGATACACAAAAACGTTGCTCTTTGACATTTCGTCGTCATTGAAAATGATATTTTGTCTTTTCGATAATAATGCACGCGAGGTTTGTTTGAAATAAAAATGTTTATCTGGCCTTTTCGGTAACACAATCACGACTTTTTGTAAAAAAAGGTAAATATACCGATAAATATGGTAATTTCTTTCATTGTCGATTGATTAAAGTAACGCCGTATGAATAATACATTTTCAGTTCTTTGGGAGGGATTTGCTAATTTATAATTACATTCCAATTTTCATTTGAAAGCCCGCAGGCACTCGTTATTCCGCTTTACTTTATTCTTCCGCTGTTTCTGTTACTACGGATAAGTACCATGCTATTGATGATATATTGATATTCGGCGGAGCAGTGTTATAAATTTTCTCGCATTCGTAAACTAAGTAACGGAACAGCGAGCGGGAATGCGAGGGAAATAGCGAATTTACCAATTGGCGGATGAATCCCGTCTCCAAAATAAATACGCGCACGATTATAAATAGGCCCTTGAAAATAGAAACGGCATGGGAGAGGGTAATAGGAAACTTCGCGCGTAAACTCGCGTGAACTCGCACTGCTATCAAACAAACACTTATAGATCCAATATGAAGAATATAAGCTCTGCCTATACATATTCCGAGCTTGAATCAGCTCAAAATTATTTGGAGCCGTTTAAAGTTTAAACAAAAATGAGTAATAAGATGTGTAAATGTTAAACTTTTTCAGGGTCATATTCAGGGCCGCATGTTTGCAAAAATTGTTTTTACACTGATAATATTTATCAAGCAATCATTTTTTAAATGAAAATACCATACGATTAAATTTTTTTTTTTTAAATTGTTTTGGAAAGTGTTTAAATATTATTTTCTTCTGGCAAAAAATTAATCTGTTATAGCAACAACTGAAATGTTTATAGACATTGATTTATATAGAGATAAATATTTAATGCTCTAATAATCTCACTCTAAGCTCTGACTGAATCAGTTTTGATTAGAAACTAGTGCTTTAAAATATGTACAGAAAAAGAAGAAAAAATGTACAGAAAATAATCGTCACTTTTATATTTAAACATAAAATTGCACAACAGCCGCTTTTAATTTAATTATTCAGTAGCTGCACCAATAAAATTACCAAAAATAGCTCATTATTTTTAATACCACGAGAGGCAAAAATCTAAATGCAACACAGGAGATAAAGCCGCAACGATAAAAGCTGGAGGGGGGGGGGGTCACGCGAGCAACAAATGGAAAACTGGAGTTCTTTTTACGCGCGAAGGCGGCCTCAAGGTCTGACATTCGGCCAAGTGTGTCCCGAGAGCCCATTGTCGATCGGCGAACGAGCAAGGCTTGTTTGTACGGTCGTTCCGCGGACGAGTTCAGTACAGTCGTTGAACTTTTCGACGCGCCTCCTTCTCTTATCCCGCGTCGTCATCCTCGCGAGAGCCCCCGAGGTGGGAAAATTTTTCGCGAGCTCGTCGGTCGGGTTTTTTTTTCGGGGGCCTTTTTTTGCGGGACCAGTTTGATACCGCGAGATCCGAGCGGTACAACTACTTGAAATTTGTTCAACGACTCGTTCGAAGCGAATATTTTTAATTAAAAGTTAAATTCCGTTTAATAAATTCTAAATTAAACGAAAAAGTTTGCGTGTGTAATTTGCAAATTTACGCGTGTAATGCTGAAGATTAATTAACATGTCAGTGTTCAGTGGATCCACTTGAAAAAAATATGTTTGTGAATTAATACATTCGATATTTAAATTTTATTAGTAATAACCATTGATTTTTCATTATTCTGCTTCATACATTAAATCTTCTTATCAATTGATATTAGCAGTAAGGATATAATAGAATATGTTAGTCTAACTTACATTGATCATGCATCGTTTGCCTATCTTCTTGATAACGATTTCCCCTAAATCACGTAAAGCTCCATTTCATTAAATATTTATTTCGGCGCCAAGATAAAGAAGAAAAAGGGAAAAGATAAAACAAAAATAGAGGTAAAAGCGACAGTCTAATTTCTCTTGTATTATTATTTCCAAATTAAGTCATTCATTTAATCAAACCATTTTTATATAATTAAAATTCTAATTCAACTATAACAAAGCAAATAATGAACTTTAATGAGTATATTTTTTACACAAAACTGGAATACGAATAGTAATTACCGTAATATAAAGTCTAAAACTAATTTTAAATTTACAATTTCATTTTAATATTCCATTTGTATAATTGCATTATAATCTGCTGACGATTTGAACTTTTTAAGCTTTAATAATAGTATTGTAACAGCTAAACTACTTTCAAATGGATATGCGAAATTTCTTACCCTTATTTTTAAAAATGATATTGCTATTTTCTGTATAAAAATGAATGCTGCACGTGATAAATTTAATATTAAATACAATACATGCAGAATTGACGGTCGGGCTATTTTTTATTTCATTCCTTAGTATACAAATAACCGCGCGAATTATAATTGAACGACCTTAGCCTCGCTTCGTCCCTCCCAGATGCAATGCAAGCCGCGTTCTTTTTTTTTCTTTTTTCATTTTCGCGGACGATGATTTCGTCGCGTTGAGCCACTTCCATACTGCGATCGTCGAGTCGAGGATACACGCGATTTTTTTTTCTCTCGCGTGACGCGCCTTCGTGAATCGCCGGATTCCGCGGCGCTGTGGCGCACGAAACAAAAATGCGCTATTTTTACGAGACCTTTAACACTTTCAAGTAGAAGCGGGTGTTACATTTTTTCAGTACGTGATTTATCATGCATCGATTTGACGCGCTATTGCCGCTACGCTGATTTGTAGAGATGATATTGAAAATTGGAACAAATTTACGTCTTTTTTCAACATAGTGCTTATTTATTCAATTAGCCTGACTTTTTGTACTGACGGTATACCTTGAAAACATAATTTTCAAGAATTTGTGCACTTTAAAGTTGTATTAGTTAAAGTTGAATGCAAAATCACTAAAATTAATTAAATGCATTTAACCTGCCATTAATTAATAAACCAAACTTCTCTAATTTTTAGAGCTTTATAACTAATTCAACTTTAAAAGCGTATCATATTAATGATAAATGTACATTAACTGTATACTATATAAATTATAAAATTAGTTCCAAAAAGAACGAAAATATTTTGTTCTAAAGATACTTATCTGATGCACTTGGGTGGCAAATAAAACACTGTTTTCCCGGAGTGCAAAAAAAAATCACTCGAGATTCGGTTGTTTTCTTTTTTCGTCGCGCCAACACGTTCAAGGCGAAACGGCGCATTATAAGCTCGCTCCTCTCGGTGCGCCGGCGAAAAGAAAAAAAATTCACCCGCCAACGCTTTCGCTAGTTTCTTTTTTGCGACCTTTTATTCTCTCGTGCCAAAAATTCCTTCTTAAAAATGAACGGCATCGTGACAATATCTAATAGCAAAAAGTCCTTTCTGTCGCAAGGTTAATATTTATCAATAAAATTGTGAACGTTTATTTATTTTTGAACAACGAAACTGTTTTTTTGATAAAACCGATAAAATTTATTTAGAAGCTGATGTCCATGTATTTATTTTTCATTGTTATTATTTACTTCCTTATTTAATTCTGGTATCAATTAATTACTAATATAAATATTTAATAATCGTATTATTATTTTTAATTTTATTATCTAAACGAAAAGTGACGATTAGTACAGAATTTCAAATAAAACTCCTGTATAAATTTTAAAAGAAAAGAAACTTAATTTTATTCAAAATTATGCACGTGACTGTAAAATCTACATAGCAGCTGAAAATCGGAACTTAAAAATCTCTATCTGCCATTACGAAAGTATTTCAACATGGAAAGCCAGTAGGTAAACGAAAAAACCGCTTGAACCCGCGAAAAATTATCTTCCCATCGAGCGGCGCGAAAAATCCGAAGGAGCGGTTTCTAATTCTATCGGCCTTACGTCATTCATAATCATCGTGCATACACATACATATATATACGTGCCCGGTGCTCTCTCGGCTCTCCATCGTCTCTCCCTCCTCCGCTTTCGTCACGCGCGCACGGCTGTGTAAGCGCACGCGTCCCGAGCGTTTTCTCTTTTCGTCTCGCCGCCGCCCACTCTCCGAGATTAATTTATTCCCAAGCATCCGTCCGAGCGGCCCGCTCAAATTCCATATTAGTACGTTCCCTTACATAATGCCGTTGATGATCGTTCGGACCTTTTTTTTTTACAAAGTGGCTAGACCGGCATCGTAACCTTGCTCCGAGAGCTTTGGCGTGTAATCGCAGAAAAATTTCATTGTTCATCGATGCTTTCGAACTTTGGTTGATTTAGAAGTACACTCGTTCAACTGATGATTAGTATGTACAAGAATCCGATTGTTAGAGTAGATTCGTAATCTATGGTATAAACACTTAATAGTTGTTAAAAATTAAACGTATTCTCGATAAGTAATTTGAATAAATTACTTTGTAGATAAATGCAGACACTTACGTCAATTTTACCTTGAAGTGTGTAGTGTGTTCTAATTATCCAGTTAAACTAATGCCGCGGTCTAATAAATATAGTAAAATGTAATTTCAACGCGCAAACGATTCGCGCGTGTAAATTTTGGAGCGAATCTTTCGGACCCCTGCGAAATCGCCAATCGGATGGGAAAAAATAAACGGCGAGCTTGCGGACATTATTTTGAAATGATAAAACAACAACCGGGCGGTCGCGGCAATTAAATCAAATTAGTTGGTCGCTCGGCGAGACGAGCGCGAACAAAGCGTTTTCATCGCGGCGCAAAGGCATCGGTGGAGAGGAAATTTCATCCCGTTTCTGTCCAATTATCACAGCGCACAGTCAGTGAAGAGAAAGGACGTACGAAAGGACAGAAAGCTCGTGCAAAAAGTGTGCGCCTGCATCTAGCTGCCCGCCGGTCCGTCACCGCCCCGTCGCGAATCGCGCACATAATTGCTCTCTCTCTCTCTCTCTCTCTCTCTCTCGCTCCCTCGCTCGCTCGCCGCTTGCATACTGCGTTAAATTAACTGTTTATCTGAAACTGTTATTCCGAAATTATTCTGCAAATATTAGTATGTAGTCAATGCATTTTGCTCGATCAATATCATTGTCGAATTTTCAATATTCGAAGGATAACGTTAATTATTTAGTTAACTAGTCAATTCAGCTGAGTCAATAGTTCGGTTATTTGAGACTAAAGCGTTGTGACATTTATATCGGATGAATTTTTTTAATGAGAGAAAATATACGTAAGTGAATAAAATATTTTTCTTAATAGAGGCATATTCGTATTGTCTATATAGAAGTAGCTCATTTTCTACCCATGTTTATAGTGCGAAATAATAAAATACCATAAGATTATTTGAAAAATTGCATTAATTATTTGTAAAATTTACTGGGAAATTGAAAATATTTTAAAAATAATTTATTTTTTTTTCAAGATATTTTCGAAAAATGTAGGAAAGTTTATCTTAGCATTATAAAACAAAATTGAATTTTTATATATTTCGCTATGAAATTTTTTAGACTTCTACTAACTGCATTCATCCTAGCAGTTTTTGATGAAAGCATTAAAATACTTCAAAGTCTCTTCGCGTATAAAAGACGCCTGAAAAATACCAATTAAATTTGATATTGAATAATACAAAATCTCGTAAATCTTGATATAAAAGAAAGGAAAAACCCAATTGTACGAGTTACAAAGGCAAAGAGAATGGAGAATCGAATAAAAGCTCGCTATTTTCTTTGTCATTCGAAGCACGTGGCGGTCGATCGATCTTTGAGTTACTGCTTGATGAACCTCGAATTAGACATGTCGCACGGCATCTTCGTGAACTTCTTTATAAGCGACGACTTGTTCCTTAGCATTTTCGAATTCTCCGACGCGCTCTGTCTTGTCTTTTTATCTTGACAAAAAAAGGAAGATGACGCAATCTATACTTTTGTCTATAAAATATACGGCTATGAGGAAGTTCGTGAAATTAAAGTTTTATATAAAATCTATGCCTTTGTTACCTATCTTTGTTGTATTAAAAATGTAAAGTTTAAAAAGTGTAGTATCACGAAGTAAATGTTGCCTTTTAAAGTACATAATTATAAACATAGTGTACTAAAGAATTTGAAGGTTCACTTTTGAAACATTGAAAAGTGTATCAATACTCGAATCGTTCTGCGATTATTTTATTTATTAATGCACACACTTTCATCAACGTTATATATTAATCAAATCCAAAGTAGATTACAAAATAATAAAAAAAGTCAACGCTGAATATAAAAATACAAATCATTACAAATTATAAAACGTTTAAATAACTCGATGACAACAGTATTTTCTTCGATTTCTCATGACTTATTCTCACACAACAGCTTTATAAATAAAAGTGACTCACTTATTTACAAGTTGATACAACACCTTTACTTTTTAACGAAACGTAAAATACAACCAAATAAAGGTATTTGCCTAAATTCTTCAAGAAAAATACACACAATGCCCGTAAGCCTCGAAACAAAATTGAATAGTGAAGTACACTTTTCAAAAGAACCGCAACACGAATCATCGGGTCGATCTGCGGCCCAGGGAGGGGCGCCGGGGAACGCGAGTAGTGCGAATCGAGTTGGTGAGCGCTCACACGGAAAAGCCCGCGGGAGAGCCCAATATCTTGGGCGATTTCTCAGGGGCGCATTGTTCTCGGCGCGAGATCATCGGAGCGATCCGCCCGAGCGAGTTGCGCAATGCGCGCGCGCGGGGGCGGCGGCCGCGCGTGTGAACCGCGCGCTCGAGGCGCCGTAATTGCTCCGGCGAGCGCTGATTTTTTCTTTTTCGTCGGCTGAATTTGATTTTGCATTGTTTGAGCAGCTGCCGTTGGCTTAATTGACCGAGGCGACTCCTACTGTATTTTCTCAGCGCGAGATTTTCCTCCTTTTTTTTCCGCGGGCGAAAGAAAAAAAAAACGGTGACGGATTTGGTTAATGCGCGGGCGTAGATAAGGTCCGTCGGCGAGTTTTGCCGAGCGACGAGCGTGAAATCGAAGGTCTCCGTAGTTGGATTGTAACATCGTAATCTCGACTCGTGGTTTCTAAATAAAGGATAGTTTTACAGATAACGATGATAATGGCCTCAATTTGCAATCTGCTGCAAGCTGTTTTAAAGTAAAAGTGTAGTAGATGGAAAAAATGAGAAAATAATAGATTAGTCGCGGTATGTTCTTCAGATGTTATTTATATATTTATTTACAATAAAGAATATTATTGTAAATTTAAAAAAAAAATAATAATACTATCGATATTTTAAGGTCGAACGTCCGCAATGGTTTACTCCACCGTTTTTCTTTGTTTTGTTTCCTTATCTACCGACAATAGAGAAATGTAAATAGATCTTTTACTTTGTTTGAAATGCTTAGTTATCTTCCTCGTAAGAGTATTTCTACAACCTTCGTTATAAATGAAGAATAAATAAGAAAAGTTGCTTGACAAATATGGATGATTAATATATTATTAATCGCAAACAATTGGATAAATTTAATTTTGTGTACCGGAAAATAATTTAATGATATAATAACTTTATAACACTTTTATGTATATATGTAAACAAATTTTACAGTATTTTTTCTTTTGTTTGTTGCAGGTAAGCTTCATTTATTTCTGTTGATGATGCTGTTCTTTCTTAAACATAGCGTAAGAAACAAATATTTATTATTATTAATTTTTTCTGCACTATAAATTTTGCGAATTATTTTCTGATAACATTTCAATAAGTAACAATTTATTAACTGCCAATGATCAAATTATCGGTTAATCGAATATAAAAAAAAATTTATGGAAATTCATGTACATTTTCATAACAAGCCAATACGACTAGTACGAACGGACAAACAAAGGAAAATATAAATATTAAACTTCATTGCTCAATCGATTATATATAGGATATTTACGTTTTTATACGGTCATTGTGCAATTATTTTGCAACTCGCGAGAAAAAAAAATTGCTTCGAAATGAAATAAATAAATATTCCACGAAAAAAAGAGTAAGAACATAAAAAGTCTGGCTTTAAAGACGCGTCGCGGCTCTCCGCTCGAGCGAAAATTCGGAAGCGAAGCGCAAAAAAATGAGCGGGGAATGGAAGTGCGAAGAGAGCAGCCGTTCGTCGAAAGGCGCTTCTCTCGCCTTGAGGGGAAAATCGTCGACTCTTTGTCCCTTCTTGCTGCAGTCGAGCACACAGCTACCGGCGAAATGAGTGTCTCGAGAAAGATACCCAAAGTACATCCGAGATGTAGCTGTGTGCTCAGCTTCCGGAAGAAGGGATAAATTACATTTTTTTATTACGCAAAGAGGGACCAAAAAAATATAAAGAGTCCGGATTTACTTTGCTCGCCGCTCTTTGTTGAAACTGGCTGTCGAGCTTTTGTTACGATACGCCAAGCTTATACCTACTCCATTCGTTTGACGTTTAAGATGTTTTGCTTTTTATTTTTTTGTTGATAAACTTTCGATCGTCACCTGTCGTATGTTGTATCTTTTATTGTTGTTGCACAAAAAATAGGTAAGTATTGTTCTGATATTTCACAATACGCAAGGTACATCATTTTTCCGGAAGTTATTTTGTAATAATATTCTTCTTCAAATAAAATTCCCCCTTTCGATTTGTTTATTATAAAAATATAAATATTTTGCTCCTCCTTCATTGAAATGTTGTCCGAATCGATTGTTCTTGTCGTTTCCGGAACAGGACAATAACAACTGTCCGTTTCAAGAAATAAAAATTACGTAAGAACGTCTAATAAATTGAAGCATATTAATAGAGCGTTTACATAAATACCTTCGAGGGATAATCGAATTCACGTAATAGGCATTTTTTTATAAAAAGATATTACAACTTTATTAATAAATCACATAGTGATAACAATACGAATTTAGATTATGTGCAAATAATATATCATCCCAACTACACATGTATCGGGGAAATACAATAATCGCAGCATCAGGGAATGATTTAATGCTGCTGTGATTTATAAACATAACTCAGCTATTGCTTTGCGGCTTGTGAAGTTTATTGCTCATTCGTTTAATACCTTGTTAATTTTCCATAAATTTTTTTATAAAGTCTAATCTTGTCATTTTTTTATTCACTGTTAAAAATATCTTTTTAACAGTCTGTTATCTTTTTTTAATCTTTAAAATGTATTATTTGCATACTGCATTACCATTGATAAATTTTATAAGTAAAGTGCGTACAAATTAGACTTTCAAAGTTACTTGAAATAAGTCCGCGAAGAAAGTACAAGCGCCTAACCCATAAATACGGGAGGGATATTGAGGCGAGCGAAGCGAATCGCGTAGTGTATAGTACAGCCCAGCGATCCAGGAAATACGTATGTTAATTCGCGTCGGAGAGAGAAAATCCGAGATAAGGAAATACGCACACACGTGCGCGCCGTCGACAAAAAAAAAGGAGAGTCGGGTGAGGTTTGCATACGCAGCCGCACGCTCATAGTTTCTCCACGGGCTTTTGACTCGAGATCGTTCCTTTTTTTTCCCTTTCGCCAAAGCACATCGCGGAACGGATAAAAAGGCTGGTAAATATAAGACGCGCGCGAGATACCGCGGCCGAGATAAAGGTCAAAAATTGAAAAAATTTGAATTTGACGGAATCGATGCGCGCAGAAGCTTCGCCGATTGAAAGGAAACCGATGGATGAGACGCTCTCGCTTTATTGAATTCGAGGTAAATTGGAATTTCGACCTCTCGCTGGTACTCGATATGGTATTACCAATTTTTTTTATCGCGATTTTTGAAAATTTCGATTTACCTTATTGATATTTTTCGTAAAAATAGTTATATTAACCTACTAAATTTGTGGTACTAAGAAATGAAGAATGAAGTAAGAAAAATTATTAAAAGTTCTTATAATATTTTAGATAATTGCAGATTCTTTACCAAAATGAAAATTTTTATAGTAAAATGTTCTACTGTTAAGAGTAAATTTTATTTATTGAATTGACTGAGTTATTTAAATAATTGATTGAGACTTCGGCGATTTTTTTTGACATCTTAAAGTATACAAAAAACAAAATAATCTGACTATTATTGTAAATTTGTTTTTTCACTATAACTGAAGATGGTGATAAAAATCGCTTCAATAAATTATAATACTTAGAAAGACAATTGACTATCAATTGCATAAATAATTACACACTTAGATTACAATGTAATTTTAATTGTAGATAATATATCCAAATAGTATTTTTCTTTGTATTTTACGAATAAAATTATAAGTATACTGATAGAAGATTTTGTAAAATCTTCAAATTCAATAAAGAAAGTCAGATTTATTTCGAATCTCGGCGAAAAAAATAAAACGTGCGCACATCTCGGCCGAAAATATTTTCGATTTCCGCCGGGTTATTTCTACAGCAAATCTGCATAAAATCTCGAAAAAGAGTAGCGTCTGCTCGCTGCTCGCGATGAATCACACTCGGAATTCGGCAGGCGACGTAGTCGCGACTAACCGATCTATCTGAAACGGGTTTATTCTCGCGCTCGGCGGAAGGGCAAATCGAGAGCGAGAGAGAAAAAAGAGAGCAAGAGAGAGAGCGCGAAGGTCGACGCGCTTCCATTTGCCCCAGCGACGGCCTTTTATTTCGACTCTCTTCCTCTCTCCCCTTTTCTCCACTTCGTACGCGCCGGCCGCGTACTTTTTATTTGTAAGCTGTCTGGCGAAAGTCACGTAAACGTCTCGAGTGTTATTGTCGTGCTTTCGAGTGGAAATTTTTCAAATTGATTGCAATGGTTCGTAAGCAATTTTTGCAATGCGTCAGACTTGCGCGCCTCGCCTTTTCTCCCCGCATATACTGTGCACGGACTACGCATTAATTGCTGCAGTTCTTGTTCGTTTGAGCCCTGGTCGTCTGCAACAATTAACACGAAAAACGAAATGAAATTTTTTGAAATGTTTATCGAGATAAACGTGAGACTAATTTTCCTAATTCACATTGAAGTATTTGGGATGGATGTTTAACTATAAACAAATTGAAAAACTATTACAATCCTTAGAAATATCACAACTTTTTTAGTAAAAGTCACCAAAATTATGGTAATTTTTACAAAAACAATTGCATTTCTTCCAAAATTTAAAAAAAATTTTAATTATTTGATGTTAAGTCTGTCCTCCACCTCTACAAATAGTAAATTTTATAGTAAATTTTCCTGTACATTATTTTTTTAATTTAATATTTCACATTTCAAAAATTAATTTACTTTTAAACGTATTAGCAACTGTGTATTACGCTTTAAATTCCTCGAGAAAAAGTAAAGACGCTCGTTATCTTTTAATTTGATAAAAATTAAACTTTCCAATTGAAAAGGTAAATCCCGCGACAAATCTGAAACTTCTTACCTGTCGCTAATTGCTCCGGCCGTCCGCATTCTTTTTTTCCCCCCGGTGCCCAATGCCCCGACGCTGATTTCCTCGGTTTTTCGCCGATCCGTCTTCATCCGCTTTCTCGCCCCTGCGCGCGCCAAACGCTTTTCCGCCCTCGTTTTTCCGCGTTCCATTCCGCAAGGAAAAGTTCTAATCCCGGGGTCGGACCGCCCCGCCGAGAAAAAAAGTAGCGCCGCTCGTTTATTTGTCTGCGCCGCGCTCCCCCCCTTCCGATCGACTTGTCGCTCTGAATGAGGCACCGGCTTTTTCGCCTCTCTGCATCTTCTTCATTTTTCCGGGGTTTAATTCGACGAATCGATTTTTCGACGACGGCACGATGATGAATTTGGCGCGAAATTTTTTTCCGTCGTTGGCGGTCTGTATCTTTTACTTTGCAACGATCGGAAATATATAATGTGCTCGTAAAAGTAATGAAAATCTTGGTAGGAATTTATTACGGTGTAAAATGTAAACGTGTTGATTTTTGTTGCCTTCTGGAAACTATTACAATATTCCATAGAAAATTTAATCAAATTTCAAATAAATTTTACAGGAACTTTTGAATTTAAAGTTCGTATTAGTTACATTTTTACGTGCTTAATCTGTTCAAAATTTTTTATATAAAAATATGAAAACCTTGTTACGTTAACAAATGTTAATAACGTAATCAACACATTTTTATTTATAATCAATGTGCTGCTTTGATTAGGGATGAGTCTGAAATGAACTCACATTCTCTTTTAGCCTAATACATTTTAAATTGTTTTTCCAGACATTTTTTCATATGCATTGGGAGAATCGTGTTAACAAGCAAATGTGTGCTAAATTATGGAGATTTGGAACAAAGCTATTTTGAATCACATTGCATGAAGTTGACTTTATTATAGTTTCTAGCTTAAAAATTAATGAACGAATCTAAAATTTTAGTTTCTTTCATTTTCAAGGAAAACATTTCTTATAATATCTATAAAAACTTAATCTAAAGTTATGATGTACCCAATCAATCAAGCTCTGATTAAAATAATCTCTTATAACACATATAAAAAAGGAGAAACAATCAAAACTAAAAAAAAAGTTCACTTCTATATCTGCTAACCCATAAATACCACTTTAACGCGCGAAAAAAATTGAGCATCTTAATATTGAAACACGCAATGAGGCAAAAAAGCTTTCCCTCAGTCGAATAAACAGAAGCAACGAAACGAGGAAAATCAAACGGGAAGAGCGTAAAAAAAGAAGGGGGCGCAAGAACCGTTAGTCATCGCGGTGCATCGGAGAAGTGCAAGAGCTGGTGCAGCACGTCCGGTTCGTCGCCTCGGTCTTTAATTAATGAATATGCTAATCCCCCGTGACTTGGAATATAAAGCCGCTTATGTATTCTTTATCTTCATGGTTACGCGATTCGCCGGATACTGCCCACTTCTGTTTGCGTCATTTTTTTTTTACAGTCCGTCTGCGCGAATTGCATCCAGATCCACTAAATGACCTTGAGCGCGAGGGGTGTGTCGCTCCGTCATTAACAGTTGCAAATTAAAAGTGACAAAAAGTTTACGGCTTTTTTGCCGCGTCAACCTTGCGCTTCGTCAAATATGCAAAAAAAACTTAATCGTGTTATAAGAGAAATATTCAAATTTTGCTCTTTTTTTTTCACTAACAAATTTATTCAGTGCGATTTACAAATACTGGCAAAGGTGAATATATTTTCGCTTGAGATATACACGCGTTTACCGTTTACGCTTTGAATTTTAAATTTGCTTCTTTAATCATATTCTTTTTTTATCCTCTTAAACAATTACTACGCTACATTCTAAACGAGTTTCACTTTGAGGAGGAAAAAGTATTAGGCTAGACCGAAACAGGTAAATTTTTATGATACTTTATAATACATAATTTAAGTAATTTAATTAAATACCTATATACATTTTTATTATTTAAAAGAATTAAAGTAAATTAAAATAAAATAGTTAATTGTACTTTATAATTTATTACAACAATCTATTTTTGTACAACACTTGTACAAATTATTTAATTAGAATCTTTAATTCAATTTCAATGAAATCTTTTTATTCCACGCAAAATGTTTACATTGAACCGACCACCCGCATTGTTAAAATTAAACTTGACACGGAAAATAAAGTAAAAGTTATATAATTGAAATTGGCAATATCAGTGTAAATTTTATTTTAAAGACTTTTTAAAAGCTGTGTAATGCACATTATTTATTACTTTGCTGTTAAAAAATTAAAATTAAAAAAAAAAAATTATTTTTAAGGTAAATTAAAATTAATGCAAATTTATATTAAAAGTCAATTTAATTAAAATAATACAATTTAATATAATTCAAATTTGAGGTACATATAATAAAGTTCATGTACTCGTGATAATTTGCTTCTATCAGTACATACATTAACATTTTTTTAAATGTATTTATTTAGTACTTAAATTATTATAAATCGTTTACCATCAAATAAAAATATATTTTCACAATTATGCAGGTTGCACTTCGTAATACGAAATTCTTACTTCACATGAATAGTTTTTGCTAAGTATCCCTTTCAAGTTTATCAAAAAAGAGCTCGGAAAAAAGAGTCGCGTTGAAAAAAAATCTTAATAATACAACCGCAAGCAAATTCTCGAGTCTTCGGTTCTAAAAGAGAGAACTGCGCTCCCGAGAACGGGGGAGTCCATCGCACACAGTGGCGCGGAACTTGTGAGAGCGCCTCGTCGGCAGCTACACACCAGCTCGTCGTTAATTCCCACGATCTCTTTCTTACGACGACGAATGCAGGTATGCGCGCGCGTAGACTCGCGTAGACTCGCTCCAGACGATGATTGTGCGGAATTCCGAGGCGCGCGCGCTTTCCTCCGCCGGCCTTCGTGGAACCGGCGTTTTCCCGATCGCCGAGCTTTTCCCTTTTGTACCTGCCGCCGGTGGTCAGCGGAGGCGTCGCGCACCCGCACACCGATATTTTTTTTTTCTTTCGCCCGTACACCCTCGCCGTGGATCGTAAAACCTTTGAGGCTTTTTTCCCTCTCTCCGCGGGGGAAAAGAGCCAGGAGCATTTTCCGAGCGAGGACTGCCGCACACTGCACCGGGGTACATTTTCTGTTTACGGTTACGATGGGGTTTTCAGGTTTTAGCCGGAGTGCAGCCTTGATTTCGCGCAGTCCCAATTCGAGCACCTTTTTTTGCTGAAGTGGCGTTTTTTTGTATTTTTTTTTTATTTCTCGTAGTGTAGGGAGAGAGTGAAATTAAAATCTTTCCAATGTTTAGTTCGAAGTGAAAAACGTTGCACTGGAATTGAAATAAATTTGAAGTGTCCACGAGTGACTAAATATTATAAATTATCATTGAGAAAAATCTTGCAAAAATTACCAGTCGTAAATGGCGTATACTAGAATCATTACTGTTAAAATTTTAGTTATTTTTGTCTTTATTGCAGTATATTTTTCTTCTTTAGATTTTGTACTCTTTATAAAGTAACTATTCTAAAAAATAATAAGTAAATCTGTATAGAAAAATTTTCTGTAAACTTTATTATTTTTTACTATAAAAAAACTATAACTGTCAGAACTTTGGTACTATCGACTGTAGAAACTTTTACTAAAAGAATAATAATAGATACCATAATTTATTCTGGTAACAATTACTGTATTCAGTTTTACCAGGGTGTGTAGTAAAATTAGCATTAACTTTTTTTCTCAGTGTGAGAAAAAACAATTAACAGTTAAACTTGTAATTTTAAAACAATTA
Organism: Eurytoma adleriae; assembly: GCA_900480045.1. Lineage (NCBI taxonomy): Eukaryota > Metazoa > Arthropoda > Insecta > Hymenoptera > Eurytomidae > Eurytoma > Eurytoma adleriae. The sequence continues at coordinate 25,725 of UXGC01001307.1, forward strand.
AAACCATCGTATACGCGGTCCCAATACGGGCGAGAAGGAGTGCAAAAAAGGGGCAGTAGCCGCGGGAAAAGCGTAATTCGCCGGCGGAATATTATTACAGCTAAGCGCGCGCGCGGCCCGACAGGAAAATTGAGTCATAGCGCGGGCTATTAAAGGGGGGCATAGTGAGACGGACCGAATGAAAATGTAATATTTAAAAGTATGTACTTAGCTCGGCTCGCGGCGGCGGCGCGTATAATACGCCGGGCGCGCGTGGGAGAGGCTCTATATACACGTGCGCTTGCGCGCGGCCGGCAATTAATTATTATGCAACCTGCGCCTGGATAAAAAGGCGACTTACACTCGGGCGCGCGGCGATAGACGTCGGCGACTCCCTGGTTTTAGCTCGCGCGGTAATCACGGCCGAGGCATTTAACGAGCCGCAGTAATTGCATTTATCTCTCTTGTGCAAATATTGAGATTGTTTTCGGCGCGCGGCGGATTAAGCCGCGCTCTCTCGCTCTCCCGGTTTGTTTTACAGTTCCTCGCTTCTGCTCGGCGAGTTTCGAATTTCGATTCGACTCGCTGATCCCGTTGTTTGCCGCGGCGATTAATTAAGTGTGGGAGAATTAAAAATGTGCAATCAGAAAACAGTTTAAGAAATTTAGTGCACCTTTTTTTATGAAATATACTTGATGCGTTACGAGAAATAGTTATTTCTATTAAAGAAGTGAGCTGAAAATGGTGTGGTCATTTTTATTAACTGGCACAATTCATCGCATTTCGCTCGCTTAATTTTTTTTTTTCATTTATTCTATTCATTGCTTCATAAAATTCCCCGCTGTATTATTTGATTATTCAAATTAAAATATTAAATCGGTAACAAAATATTTAGAATGTTGACGTCCTATGTACAAATATTCGTGATCGTTTCTTTAAATTCTTCACAAGATGCTGCCGTGGTTTTTTAAGAGAATAATAAATTATCTGATTCTAAGATTATTAACGTCACATAATACAAGAATTTGTATTTTCTATCATTTTTTCAATTTATTACTCCTTAAAAATCTCCTGAAGCAAGTCGACTGAATTTTAGTAATTTTAGTAACTAGTAACTGATCAACAACTGGCCATGTTTTAGACACTTAACTAGTCAATTTATGCTTCTTTAAAAAAAAAAGTTTAAAAGACGAAAGTTAAAATAAAATGAAGATAATAATTGTTATCAATAACGGTATATAATGTTTACATGATGTTTCGCCAAACTTCTAAAAAATGTAATTAATAGTAA
>UXGC01001308.1:0-26935 GCA_900480045.1 Eurytoma adleriae
TGGCCCCAATTTTCAGACTCGTAAAGTGGTTTCAATAGGAGGTGGAATAAAATACTATATGTAACACAGGGCGAAAGTAGATTTTTTCCCTGGGTGAATACTGCCCTCACGAGTAGATTTTTCCCTCGGGTGATTACTAAACCACCCTCGTGAAAAATCTACTCGATCGGGCAGTAAATACACCCGCGGGAAAAATCTGATATTTTCGCTCCTTGTTACATTATGTACTATTAACCACGATTCTATGAAAAGTATTGCCTTCTACAAAACAATATTCTATACAAAAAAGATATATTTTGTATAGCTCTAAAATGTATCGGAGAAATGTTTGGAGAAATGTATTGAGAAATTCTGTTAGCTGCGGTGTTAACTATTTTTATATACCGCCTTGCATTTCTTTCGTATAAAACTTGTACTCAAGGGATTTAGTCTCGTTGATTTAATAAAAAAAATGCATTTTCAGTCTTCATAATCAATATTTTTCAAAATAGAGCAAGAAAATGGATTTTTTTCATTTTTTGAATGTACGCGGCTGTATGCGTAGGATTTTATGTAATGGGTCAGAAACCTTATTGTCACCTTTCAGTAGGAAGGTTCTGTGAAAATTTCAGCCAATTCGGTTGAAATCCAAAGAAGATATCGTATAAACAAACAACATCGCACAAACACCCATTTTTTGTTCTAGTGAAAATATAAGCACTTCCGTGTAGCCGGTAGCGGTCGTGCCTAATAAAAATAGAAGTTTTTGGCAAAGATTATGGCTCACATTGGGCCATTCTGAGTTACTACCTCTAATAAACTTAAAAATTACCGCCCTTTTAGAACTTTAAATAACTTTTAAACAATTTTGAAAAAAATATCAACACGAAATTTAATGTGACTAACTTATCTTGGCTCGTAGACTAAAAATTTTAAAAACTTTTCTCCCGAAAACGTTGTGCTCAACAAATTATGTGGTTTTGTGTGAACAAGTTATGCGTGATTTTGAAAAAACAAAATTTTTTATTTGTAAACTACTCACAATGAATGAATCAAGTTTTGCCCAAATGGATGCACAGACCAAGGAGCATCTATATCTGGTGTCTGATAAGTTACTTGTGTATTTTGATTATTTGTAAGAGGCTGTGAAATAACTAAAGATGCTAAACACCAAGCTTGAACAAGATCAGGTCTCTCTAAACTGGCAGCTACATCTGCATTGAATTGACACATAGCAGGTATATCAGTTGTGTTGATTCTGAAAAAAAAAATTATTATAACAATTCATTTACTATTAAAAATTTCTAAAATTGTAATGAAAGTAAAAATAAAAATATCGAATTACATGTATTTCTCAGCCAATTCTCTATTCACAAAAAAAAGCGATGAGGCATCATATATAGTTACCAATGAATGATAATTTTTATAGTATGGTTTTGCATGAATTTTATTGGAACGGTGAACATTTCTTCTCGATACCTGTGTAAAAGGAAAATTCATTTTTATAAAATCATATATTATACTGAAATAATAAAAACGTAGTTGCTTACACGGTCTTGAAAATAAAATGAACTTATCGAAATATTGTCAGAAGATTGAACGTACGTATTAGGATAAATTTGCATAAAATGTGTACTATTATTGATACTAGAACCAAGAGCAGATAGTGCTCTAGGTGTGGATCCTTCTAATTTAACAGAAGCTCGTCTTGTATAAGATGAACGACCAAAACACACTAGAATACCTTTAATAGAAAAAAAAGTTTTCTTTAGCTGTAAATAATAAATACATCTTTATTCCACCTAAAGTAAATAAGTAAGACATACCTACACTACAAAACTTTGCACCTGATGTTCGAGGAAAAGGAATATATGCATCTTGATAATTTGAACATATCTTACTAGAATTTAAAAAGTTTTCAGTATGTTTAATATGATATCCTAAGTGATCATTCTCCACTTCATCTTTTACACAATTCTAAAAATATAAGTTTAAATTTAACTGTAAGTATACAAATTTTATTAAAATTTATAATAATTACCTGTTCTAGTGTATTAATTAATTGTCTTAAGCATGGTTCTAAACAAGATCGATTTTTTTTAACTCTTTGTTGAGCAGTTTGTTTAAGAACTTTAAGCAATTTCGTCATCATTGCATTGTCTACAGTAGTACCAGGACAAAATTGAAATGTTGGTTGAGCACTGTATGGATAATTACCAGGAAAGTTAACTTTCAGTACCACATTATAATTTTTATTAGAAGCTGTAACTGTACAACTTCTTTCAGCTGCATCCATAGCATTGACCTGTTTTCCATATATATTCGTATAAATGGATATATATACACACACACACACACGCACGCACGCACGCACGCACGCACGCACGCACACGCACACGTGTGTGTTCGTGTTCGTGCGTGTGTGCGTACGCGTGTGCGTGTACGTATACGCATGTGTATCTACAAATAAATATGTAGTATGTTTGCTGAGAAATACCGACCTCTATATTTGGTATATTCATATTTATTAAGGAAAATTCTTGTTGCAATGTTTTTGGTTGAGTAGGAGATGGAGTTTCTTTATCCAACTTTGAAATATCACTTTCGTTATTTACTAATGCATTATCTGAGTTAATCGTTGTATACTTATGATCATTGTTGGAATCATTCAGCTGCATTTCTTGCACTGATTGCAATGTTCCTTAATTAAAACAATAAAATTTATTTTAATACTTAACTAAAAATCAAATTAATTTAGAATAATATAAAAATATTACTCAAACTATTATCCTTTGCATACTGTGCATAAACACAATTACCATCATCTACGTCTTGTCCACACAACTGTTAATAAAATATTAAAATGTTTATTTGACATTCAATATTAAATTAATCATTCAGTGTTTATAAATTCATATTTACCTTTTTCAAAAGGGGAGGAATTTTGAATATTCTTAAACACTGATCTTTAGACCATGTAATAAGTTCATAATCACTTTTTTCTACAAAAGATAAAACAATTGCTATTATGGAGTATATGCAATGAACATTTCTTTTACACTGTTATGTTTATTAAAAGAATGTTTAATATCTAGTAATTGAAAAAAACACTGTAGGCAACTCTTTAAGAATTTGATTTACACTGTTATTTAAACTGTTAATATTGGTATATTACCTGACTTTGATTGCCTCCATTGAAATTCTAAAACAACATCTGTATGACCTACAAATGTATAAATTGGACTTGATAAATTAGAAGTATTCCAGAGTAACAGACTGTTTTCTCCTCTACGTAATTGTGGAACAACAATGGTAACTAAACCTTCTCCGAAGGGCTAAAATTATTAATGCTTTTTTACTAAAATTAAATATAAAATACTTGCACAATTTTTCTATAGAATACAATGTCAACAAGATTTAACAAGATTATTTTATAAAAAGGATTGTTAATCCTTACTGTGTATCTTGCTCGCCACACTGGAGAATTTGTTGTTAAAATACTTTCAGCTCTTCGAGGATTATTAGTATCAAAAATTTTTACTGTACAATCTTGACTTGATGTGGCTAGTTGATTTTGTTGAAAAGGACACCAGTCCAAACCATGGATCTGAAATTGTTTTTTAGAAAATTTGATGAAAATTGATAACTTGAAAAGGATAAAGTCACATATAGATTACTTTTGTTAAGTGAGCAGCTATATACTGTAATGGGGTATTTCCTTTACGTTGATCCCATATTTTTATATCACCATCATGAGCTGTAGCCAGCATATTCGGAGATAAAACATTCCATCTTACTTGAGATGCACCAGCTGAAATAAAATATCGAGTAAATAATGTGAAGTTTTGGTAAAAGAAGTTGTTAAAAATTTAAAAGCTTAACATACCTACTGCAGACAGTGACAAACTTGGCTTTCGTTGATCTCTAATGTCCCAAATGTGTATGTAAGTATCGATACTACAGGTTGCTAATACATCAGGATCTGTAGGATGCCAATTTAAATCGCTAACTACTCTGGTATGTGCTCTTAAACTGAGAGTTGGTTGTAAGTCACAGCCATCGATCCTTGTAAAACTCAATATTTCTACTCTAGTGTTACTCTTTAAGAGAAAATACATTAATGTATAAGATATTAGAAAAACATAGGTTGTATTTAATCTTATAAAAACCTACAGATATTGCACACAAGTGGCAATTTCCATGATTTGGGTTCCATTCAGCAGACCCTACTTCATATTTACTTTGTCGACTAAACTTTTTGAGAGTTTCTGAATGCTCTTCAAGATATTTTATTGCCAAGTATCTTCTCCTAAAATGAAGCATTATAGTAAATGATTTTGAGGCATGTAAGGATTGGTTGCAATGAAAAGTTAAGCTAACTAAATGTTCCATTACCCTGCTAAAAGTACATAGCTACCAGTAACATCAACTGCCATGGTGTTGGCCTGGAAAAAGTCAAAAGATAGAAAAGTAAGTCCATTCTAAATAGAATTTCTGAATAATAAAAAATAGATATGCAATTGACCTGTAAATCCCGATGTTCGGTAACCGCATAGTCTCGGCCCCAACTTGTTGACATGTTGACAAATGATTTAAATAATAATTTAAATAAAGGAATGACCAAGAAGAGCTTTGATTACATTCCATTGAGAAAGGGGAGGGAAAAAAAAGAGGAGGAGGATAGGGGTAGATATAGTAGAACCATTGATAGATAATGGAGGTAAAAGTATTTGGGTAGTTGGCTGAAATAGTTTACAGTTTCACTTTTCTTTTTCCTTCCTAAGGGTATCGGCACCAGGCCATGTCCCCTACAGTTTAACTTTATTACAGTACTTAAGTACTGTTAGTAACTTGTTAATAAGTGCGGGATGGACAGGGGTCAGGGAGTCTGCACTCTGCAGTAGCCAGTAGGCTAGTTCACTAGTTGGGTTAGTTGATTAGTTCGCGCGGCGGACACCCTGCATATCGTCGTTGCGGTCGGGCCTATACAGCCACTACAGAGCCAAGCGGCAAGCGCGGAATCGCAGTGACGCGACCACGGCAGAGAGTGGGGATGAAGCAGGATAAAAAAGAAGTAAAAAACTATATAGCTGTGCGTTCGAGACTCGAAATACTCGAATAGTCGAATATGCACTGTACTGACAGGCGTGCAAGAGAGACAGAAGACAGATGCTCGACGCCCGACGGCGCTTTGCTTGATATATATGTTTTATGTTGCATGCTATTTCTGTCACGTAGTAGGATACAGCGTACAAGGAAGATCTGTATAAGCTGTAGCAACTAGCAACACTGCTAGCAACCTGCCAGTTCGCGAGTATTGCGACGCATTTGCGACGCAAAGTGCAGCCAAAGTGCATACGCGCGTACTTGACCGTGTACGCAGTACCAAAGACAGTACTAGCTGTTGTACGCTTATGCGCTAATGCGCCATTACTGCCAAGTGTACCAGTTGGTTGCAGTGCAATTCCGCATGCAATATAGGCTGATACTATTCGTCGCAATCGTTGGCGGTCGCGCGACCTTCATTTCAGCCTAGACTCTAGAGCACTTGACTGACTATAAATGAGCAAATAGTAAGATTTGTCCGTTTACCAAATCAACCGAGCAGCCTGCGGCGAGCGATCGACTAGTTGGTTAACAAACTGAAAAGAGTGCTTGTGAGTTGTGACCTGTGCGATTCAGAAATCAGAAATTGCAACGTAAACTTATTGCCTTTTGCTGATAAAAGGAGAGTGGAGCCTGTGCTGCTCGAGGCGTCGAGCAGACCAAGAAGAAAACAAAATCTCACCCTAGAGGATCCGAGAAAGCAAAACTCTTTGTTTGCTCTGTGCAAGACTGCAAGAGGCAAAATGTTTGTGATCATGTTTTTGCCGATGGATTGTTTTCTGCACTAGCAGGCACTAGCTGAGCTTTACTTTTTTTCTCGAGCTTTTCTCGAGACTCGAGACTCGAGAGAAAGCGCGAAAGCGCCGTCGAAATTAACTAGTGTGTTGCATCGTTTTTAGAAGCCTTTTTAGATTCTAGTCAGCTCTCGCTAATTCGAGTTCCCGTCGGCGACGACCCGACAATCAAATCTCTGCACTAACTTTCTTGCCAAGCCTCTTCTCAACAGTATCAGTAGCAAGTGGGAACAAACAGTTCAACAAATTTCCTTTCTTTGCTCTAACGATATTTGCATTCTCTAGCTCTACGAATTAAAACTAAATAAAAGATCACTTATTCTTTCCCACAAATTTTCTTCTCAATCTGTATCTCATTTAATTTGTGATGTACCCCAAGTGTAATCTCGAAGGAATTAATATAGAATCATCAATAAACTTTGTGCACTCTAAGAGAAAAGGCATTTTCATACACAAGAAAAAAATGTTTAAAGACCCAATAAGTTTACGAAATCGTATAAGTTTCCTTCTCCTTCGTCGCTACTGAAAAGCTAGCTTCTTAAATCATCGCAAGGAGCATTTCAAATCAAACATTGTCAAGCTAAGAATAAGCCTATACCTTGTACTGTATCAGAAGAACCAAGATTTTTAGTACAATCAAAGACACTATCCTGGCTATTTTATTCAATCGCAACAAATAAAATAACTGCGAAGATGAAGTTACTAGAAAGCACTCGATTTGAAGCAATTAACAATGCTTTGTCTATAACTACTGGAGATAGTAAAATTATTGGGAGGTAATCTATATATACATATATACATTTTAATACTTTTTATTTCTAATCTAAAATTATAATTACATTATTAAATCTTTCAGAATTGAAAGTTACTCTTGTAAAATGGCTGGAAATGACAAACAACTATATAAACGTTTTAATGCTGAACAAGGTGTTACACCACATGATTTTCAAGCTTTATCACCACCACAAACTTCTCTGGGTACATCTCCAGCGCAAAGTTACTTTAGGTACTATTTAAAACTTGCAATAATTATATGTTTATCTTTTTTAAGTACAAATTTAATACTATTTATATTTTAAATTCAGTCGTAGTATATCAGGGGATGAAGATGGTCCATTATGTGATACAATTAGTCGAAAGACTTTATTTTATTTAATAGCAACATTGAATTCTGCATTCTGTCCTGACTATGACTTTTCTGATGCAAAAAGTCACGAGTTCAGTAAAGAACCAAGTTTACAATGGGTTATGAATGCTGTAGACAGTAACTTAAGTGCAACAGCAGGAGATCATTATCGTACTCTAAGAGCTGCTTTATGGGCTACAATTGAAGATGAAATTTCAATGAATGAATGCGACATTTACAGGTAATTCTAATCTTTTTTATTTATAATTTGAGGATTCAAATAATATAAGAAAAGAATTAAATTTTAGTTATAATCCTGACTTGGCTTCTGATCCCTTTGGTGAAGATGGTTGTTTGTGGTCCTTTAATTATTTTTTTTATAATAAAAAATTAAAGAGGATTGTTTTTTTTACGTGTCGAGCAATAAAGTAAGTTTGAATAAAGATTTAAATTTTCAAATACAATATGAAATAAATTAAATTTAAATATGCCTTTATAGCCCTCTTTATGCACTGGATTCTGGCATTGGCAGTGATTTTGCTATGGATGAAGATGATGAAGATACTTATTAAATATTATTTAATACATTAGTAATAGTTTTCATTTAATATTTAAACATTTTCAACTTTTTTCTTTTCAGTGTAATAATTAGACCTCAATTAATATGAATAAAATATAATTAATTAATAATTCACACTTCACTTTTTGTAAAATTGCTTGCAAAATTTTATAGTTTATTATTACTGTGTAATGTAATGGAAGAAAATACGAAAATCTTTTGATTATTTTTAATCATGCAATTAATTGTAATGCAATCAAAATATATTTAACAATCAATTTTGATTGCACAATCATTTATGTTCATTGTTAATTTTAATGTAGAAATCAGATTACAAAATTGAAATTAGTAAAACATAATTTTTAAATCATCAGTAATGAAATATAAAAATTTCTTCTTCATTTGTAAACGACTAAATACAACATTAAAATACATTAGAATTATCAAAATGGTTTATCAAGTGAGGCCTTACATTTCTAAGATGATATTCATTTTTCTTGCATTTTTAAACGATCATCCTTAAATTCTAGTATATTTCTAGCACATTATTAAACAAAGTGCACAGCAATGATTTTAAAATTTTATTAATTTCTTAGCAGTAATTACGAAGTATTAAAAAATATTACTTTTAGGTCTAAGATTTAAAAGCTATTTTTTACTACAAATATTACATGTTAACAACCTACCGGTGACTATGATATATGTTCTACTTTTATGATATGTTGAAAATATATATTCTTTCCCTATAAGTAGACGTACATCGTCGCTCCTAATGAAAAAAAGCTCGATTAAATTTACTAATAAAAAATACGGCAATTTCGTAGATCCTCCCAAAGAAAATAATAGAAGAAAAGAAAGGAATGTCAAAGATTTAATGTAAATGACAAACTTACGATCTGGGAAAACGCTTTATTTCCGAGGGTAGTACACTATTTTTTTTTTAAAACGATGCTGATAATACAACTTTCTGGAATATGGTTTTCACGACAAAACTTTTAAAAGCATTTTTTTCTAAGTTTTTTCAATTTTGTTATTTTTCATTGCAAAACACTGAAACGTGCTTTTCTTCATTAGGAGTGACGATTTATAAGTAGAAACCTGGAAATAGATGTAAGTGAAGTTTCCATTAATGACATTTATTGTTCATTTGAAAAATAGAAAATTAAGTTGATTTAAATTATACTGCTGTATGATTTCCTATGAATTGATGTGTAAGAGTTGGCATGTGCATAGGAAATCGTACAGTATTAAGTAGATGTAACAAACTTAAAAAGCTAATTTTAATTTTTTAGTTTCAATGAAAAAAATTTGTATAGATTAAAAATATTGTAAATGATAAAATGAACTTTGAATAATATCTGAGAAAAATGTTATCTGTCTAAAACAATAAAATAATAACAACTTGACGATCATTTTATTTTAAAAATATCTTACAATACTATTTTAGAAATGTTTATATTATTTGGAAAGAAACATTTTAGGCAAAATTATAAGTTTAACTATAAAAATTGTATAGTATATTCTTGTGATGGATACTGTAAATTATGAATAAATTGGTTTTTCTTAAAATCTAAATTTTTTTATATATTCAGTATTATAGCATTAATATCGTTAGACAACTTTCAAAAATCTTCATTCAAAAACAATTTATTTCATTTTTTCATAGTATTACATTTTAATAGTTTTCCTATTAAAATAAACTACGACTAAATAGTCAAGTGATTAAAATTATTTTGTACTATTGACAAATGAGTAAAAAAATTCATTTAGAATAACATTTTGTAGGACATTAAAAAATGTTATTTAAAAAGTATTACAATTAGGCCCATATATTTAAAATAATAAAGAATTCAATAAGATTTGCAAATTCAGTCAAATATATAGATTTAGAGCAATCAAATATATCATATATTCATTAAAATCAATGATGAGTTCTATGTACAACTTCACGAATGTAATATAATATTATAAAATACTAAAATGATCTAATTGAATAAGTAAATAGACATTAAAATCGATTTATTAAATCCCGTTCCTGCACCTAGCTCATATTTAATAATACTGTATTAGAAAATTTGGCGCGCCTATAAAGTTCATTAGATTTTGTGATCGTTATAAAAAGATCAATTGACAATTATGGATTTCTCTCCCTCTCTCTCTCTCTCCCACTTAAACGCTCGCCAACTCACGGCGGACTCACCATTTAAAAACAAGTAAAATATGTCAATCCAAAGGTTTTCGATAAAAAATTATAAAATGCTGTTTCGGGACAAGGCAGCGTCGGATCTCTGTAAATTTTAATTACTGTAAATTTCAAATTGCCTAAATTAAGCAATAAATTTTTGTAAATTATAAAAATACCAATTTTTCTAAATTCATTTGTACATCATAACATCTGGAGACTGGTACATGCACATGTAAGCATCACATAACAGTCTTTTGGCATGTTCAGGAAGTGATTTGTCATCAGTAACTGTAGCTAAAAAATTGCCTCCCTCCTCACTCAACCAATAAGGAAAGTCTGGACATGGGACCATTTCAGGTATATTGTAACCATTTTGTTCTCCTTTGATATAAAAAAATAATCAAAAGTGTTATTTCCTTCGAATGAATAAATAGTTCTTTTCGCTACGAGGGCGTAAAGTTACTTTTCCGCACGAGTAAAGTGAAAGTTTACCCGTCTGAAAATAGAAATGTTGAAATAAATGTTGAACGTTGATAAAACCTTGATTTGGCTTGATTTTCAATATTTATTTCAATGTTTGTTTCAACATTTCGTTGTAAACATTCATTTTCAATTGTGATTTTAATCTTTAATTTTCAATAAATTGTGATTAATTGTACGTTGATGTTTAAGAAATGTTGAAATCAACATTGAAAATCAACGTGTAAAATCAACGTGTAAAATCAACGTTTACAACGAAATGTTGAAACAAACATTGAAAATCAATAAACATTGAAATAAACATTGAAAATCAAGCCAAATCAAGGTTTTATCAACGTCAACGTTGATTTTCAACGTTCAATGTTCATTTTCAACATTTATTTCAACATTTCTATTTTTATCCGGGATCACTATAATTTTTAGTCTTTTCTCTCTAATTCAACTTTAGAAATCACCCGATCCAAGATCGCCAAATACTTAGCAACTTCTGCAAAAAAAATTGTCAACGATAAAAGTAAAACTCTGTCCGCGCGGTGGTGTCCCTTTGTTCCGCGGGCGTCGATAGCGCCGTAAGTGGCGGCAATTGGCCGGTCGCTCCTCCGCGATTAGGACGGCGAAACCCGAGGAGCGCCTCGCCGATAGCGAATTGAAGACACCAGCCCCTCCTCCGGCGTCCGGCGATTACGCAGCTGCAAACCATTTAAGCCGCGGCGCTTTCGCAATTTTTCTTCGGCGAGCTTTCAATTGGCCCGCCCTTTGAAGATGGAATGCGAGGGAGAGAGGCTCACGTGGGAGCGTGACCGCACCGTGGGACACTTTTTTTTTATTTCGCTCGCCGATTGGATGTAAAGGCTGATTTTTTTTGTACGTTTTGTATACACCGAAGCGATCACTTGTATTACGATTTGAGAATAAAACTTTTATATTTAGTAAGATATTTGTTGACGGCATTTTTTTTCTTTAAGAAGAAAGGATTTTGAATTTTTTTTATTTATGACTTGTAGTGATGAAACGCCGCTTTTAAAGAAGAAAAAAACATGTTAAAAAAGGCCTATTTTAGTTTTTCATTATTAGAGCACTGGAGTAAAGTAAACTCAACCAAAACCTGATAAACTTAGGGGATCATACTATTGATACCTTAGGTTTTTCAGGTTCTGGAAGAGTTTATTTTTCTCTGATGCTTTAAAAGTACCAAATTAAAATAGATCTTTTTTAGAATGTATTGTTTCATTAGGTGTATTATTAATGCACTGGAGTAAAGAACACTTTTCCAAAACCTGATAAATTTAGGGTATCACACGATCAATGATACTTCAGGTTTAGCAGGTTCTGAATGAGTTTATTTTTCTCTGATGCTTTAAAAGTACCAAATTAAAATAGGTATTTTTTAGAATGTATTTTTTCGTTAGGTGTATTATTAATGCACTGGAATAAAGAAGACTTTTCCAAAACCTGATAAATTTAGGGTATCATAAGATCAATGATACCTCAGGTTTAGCAGGTTCTGAATGAGTTTATTTTTCTCTGATACTTTCTCTGATACTTACAAATTAAAATATAGGACTTTTTTAAAATGTATTTTTCTTAGTTAGGGTCATGTTTAAAACACTTGAGTGAAATAAACTCTTCCAAAACCTGATAAATTTAGGCTATCATGTGAATGATACCTCAGGTTTAGCAGGTTCTGAATGAGTTTACTTTTCTCTGACTAATGTCTAATTAATGAATTGATTTTATTGTCTCACAATGATTTCTAAGTCCAGAATTTGATTTCCAGTACTTGATTTAGATTTCTGTTTCATCATCGAGTATTTCTATTAATGAAAATAACGTGAGAGATGAAATAGACAATTTTTTGCACTGAGAATAAAATAATTTGTAAAGAATTATTTAAAAAGAAAATTTATTGATTTTTTTAAGAGCAATAGGTATACATTTGACAAAACGCTCGAGTAAAATTATTCAAATTAGCCTAATGCCATGCAATTTATTCGCGCACCGACGAGGTAAATTTTGCTAAACGCTGCTGGCACGATCATTTTTCGCTGATTCATACACGGCGACTTTTATTAAGCCATTTGCTACGTGTGTAATTGAATTGAAATTATTAATAGACTAAGTTATTAATTTTTTTTACAATTGGATATTAAGTCAATAATAATAATAATAATAATAAGGACTTTTATAAATGTAGACAATATAAACAATTATTGTGTATAAAATGAGTTTTTTTTTATTATTATTTTAGTAGTGTATCATGCAATTAACAATGAATAATATCAAAGGGTACAATCTACGTAGACAAATATCGCGTCGGCTTTTTATATTGATTCAATTGATTTTGTTAAGTGTTACAGAAGCATTAAATGTCGCTGGTCATCATTATTAAAAGTACACGCTATCCGAATGACAAAAAGATTTTTATTTCACGGAAAAAATGATCTTTTTATTATTGTAATAGATAATTCAAATGACTTGAAATAACAATAATATATAGCATTACAGTTTCACTAAAAATAGTAATCGAAGGCTGTTTTTACGGGTGAATAGCGCATTACTCGGCCGGTGCATAAGCTATTTTGTTCGCGAAGCAGACGTAGAATTAACTTTCGAAAAAAATGCGGATAATTCGAAAGTTTTCTTACGTAAATCGCAAAATTATGAAGTTCCGTCACCACATCACATCCTGATGCGCACTCAATTGAGTTTTGCAATCTACACGGCGCGTTTGCGTAACTTCCTTTCCAATTCCTTGACAGTGCGCGCTTGCACTTGAAAATTTGCATCGCCGCTGAGATTTTCCCGCGAAATGCTGAATTTTTTTTCTACGAAAATAATTATTTGAACCTGTGCATACATTTTTTCATATAATTCTAATATTTCATTGTTACACATTGGCACAGTAGACTTTTCCGTATAGAGTTATGTAAAAAAGCTCCAATCAATTTTACACAATTGATTTTTTTTTCCTTTTTTGCAAAGAAAATCGATAAACTAATATTTTGCAAAATTGTATTGAAGTATAAATTATAAGTACGATTTGAAAATAATTACATAAAATTCAAATTTATTTTTAAAAGCTCTGCAGCTTATCATTTGTAAAATTTAGTTACTGTTGAACTTCTGTAGTCCAAAGTTGTAACAATTAATCAACGAAAGAATGTCATCACCTGTAATATTTGTATTTGAATATTTCACCCTGCTAAATTTCTTAAGTTCAGAATCTATGTATAATCGTTAGAATATTTCCTGGAAGATCAACGAATTGCGACATTCCATTTAACATTGTTTACTTGACATCTACTCGTTCCTAAAATTTTCATGTTATTTAAAGTCTTAGTATGACACGATAGGTGATGATTGCTATCTAAATATGACTACCGCGTACAAAATTTTAGCATCTGAAGTTTTAGGAATTATGATTTGAAATTGTAGCTTTCGTAAGTGGAGCATGTAGTATTTTTTTTACTTATTAAGGAGAAACGATCTTTGTATCTTAGATTCCTATCAATTGTACAATATACTTTGTCCGTTTTTAATTAAAAAACAGCGAAAATTAAATAAGGAAATACTTAATTCCTATAAATTTTTGTAATTTTATTTATTTAAAAAAATATTTAAATAGTAACAACATATGAAAAAATTTTTAAATTTTTACAACGATTAGGATAAAATATTTCACAAATGTTTATTATATTTTCAAACATATTTTAGAATTATATAGCTGTGTGCTTCGTAATATTGGAAGGTTCCCATTCCGTAGGATTCACGACCGTTCAATCATTGATTATTTGGCTTGGTGTCATTTTGACAAGTTTGGTTACAAGTACCATTTGCAGTACTGTGAGCGACAATCTGCATTTGGAATTGGACCAGTATGACTAAGTATGTTGCCATCGAATTTATAATCTAATATATAATATTATTAATAAAACAAAAATTTATTTTATTGTTGTAAAATAATAGACACTTTAAAACTAACCGAGGCTACCAAGGTGTTGTCCAACGTGAAAAACTCGCAGGCGGTGAATGTTATCCGTTTATTTATAAAATACCAAGAGAAATCTTTCAGCTGAAATTTTTGAAAAGTTACAACAATAATTTGTAATATCATTCCAGAAAAAACTTAATTTTTTACCTCCGCTTTTAAATCTCCACTAATATTGCCTCTTGTCAATTCAGCAACCACATTGTGAGTTTGTTGCACCTGAATTAAAAAACCATCATTTTTTTAACTTTTCTTCATCAAACTTATTTAACAATATTAATGTATAATAATACTTCGTTGATTACGCTGGACACATTCTTCGTCAATATAATTATCGACAGCATGAAGCAAACATTCCACGTGGCCAAATGTACGTACTCCGCTATCAGAAACGGCTGGTAGTCGTCGATCGCCAGGTTGAGCAGACAATACATGTAAACAACCAGGCAGACGAAGATGTAGAGCACACTGCACAGTATAGGTACCCCGTAGAATGAAGAGACCTCCTGGGAGATTCTGCACACCGTGGAGTAGATCTTGTGCAACTCCGAAAGTTTCTTCTTCATCTCGATCAAATTCGCGCAGTACATTGCCTCGTTGTAGCTTATATTCCCGGAGTAGCACGCGGTGATCTGTCTGATGGCCTCGTTGGCTATCCTGAACATGGATAGCAGCACCCGCACGACGATGGCATACTGGATGACCAACCAGAAGACCACGGTGTTGGGCACGAAGCAGGTGAGGAACAGCACGACGTTGTGGAAGTACAGTACACCCGTCACCAGGAAGGTCAGCACTATCAGAAAATTCAGGCCAAAACACAGCACCACGTACTTAAACATCGCATGGTAGTGATGCACCTGGTTGTACTCCGCGAGAACCAGGTGCAGATCGTAGCCTCTCTTCAGAACAGAAGCTAGATCCCTGGACCGGAGACAATAGCTGTAGAGAATGAGACCAGCTGATAGACAGCAGAAGGTCACCTGGGAGAAGTCTACAATCTGGAACATCGAGATCTTGCCGCTATAGATGACCGTCGAGGCGGTGGTGATGCCAGCATAGCACACGCCCAGGACCAGACATATCAGAAGGATATTGTACAGGATGGCCAGGCGCGACACCGCGAAGTTCAGCTGCAGACCTTTGGGCTTCACCTTCGACGTCTGGTCCATCCTCACGCTGACCGTCGCTAAGCCCGCCAGCAGGAAGAAACGCAGCAGGAAGATGAAACAGTGCAGTCCGGTGAAGTACTTGATGGACATGGCCTCTTCTCACTGGTGTGCATCCTAAAGTGACGCCTGAAGTGTGCGATTTTGCGGTAATGTGGAAACTTGATCACTGGATGATTGTATCGCTGGTTCCCGATAAATTATTAGAAGCTGTGATTGATTGCACGAATTGTTTACGAAAGCAGCGGCATTGATTTATTTGAACTGACCATTCACCGGCGAAGGTGCAAGTTCATCGAACGTTGCATTTTTTATGGGGTAAATATTGAGTGAATGTTTAGACTAGTGTTATTGACCTGAGGCTTTGTTCGATTTATTTACAAGTTCAGAACAATGTTTTTTTACTAAAAATAAATGTTCCTTTGTGTACTTTACAAAATTTTTATTCATATATGTATATAAAAATCAGTTCAATATTCAAGGTATAAATAAAAATAGATCAGCAATGTTTTGTGCATTTGCCAGTACAAAGTCTAGAGATCAAGAGTTTAATCTCCAATTCTGAAGTTGAAATTGTATCAGAATAACTAGATAAGTCAAAACCGAATTGATAATCTATATTAAAAAAAGGACATTAATAGATTGATACAATAATAGGTTGACAGAATAAATCGGGGGAAACTATACTCACGGAAGTTAGCAGACTACACTCAAGAGAAAAGAAATCCATAGCAGTGAATGTTACTTTTTTGTGCAGTAAGTATTGCGAAAATTCTTTTAACTAAACATAACAATAAATCAGAATTAATTATACTGATTGCTTTGGTATTTACACTTTTAATAAAAGAGCGTACCATTTCCCTGTGCTCCTGATTCTTTACATACTTAGACAATTCAAAAACGATATCGTTTGTCCTGTTTACCTAAATAAAATAAATAAATCATTAATACGAAAAAATTACACTGCATGCACGATAGCACAAATCACCGAACCTTTACCTCATTGAGTGTTTTGGTAACATTTCTGGCCAACGCGAGTAGCGCGCACAAGAAGCAAAAGTCCCACAAGCTGATCTGCACGTACTCGATCACCGTGAACAGCACATTTCCGTCCAAGGCGAGTACCAGCAGAAAGTACGTGTAAACCACTATGGTGTAGAACATGAACACGACCGAAATGAGTATGGACACGCCGTAAAAGGTGGACACTTGCTGCGATATGTTGCAGAGAGTCACGTGGGCGTTCTGCAGCAGGGCCAGGATCTCGCTGTCCTTCAGATTCGACACGGTGTATACCTTACCGTTGATCTGGTAGGGGAACTTCTCGGCGATAACCTTGAAGGTCTTCGAGATGGCCTTGTTGATATTAACGAACATGAAGAAGATGATCCTGACTATGAACGCGTACTGCAGCACCAGGCACACCGTCACGAAGTTCGGCATGAAGTTCATCACGAAGATCACGACAGTCGGGTAAAACATCAGACCCGAGGTGATGAAGATCGCGAATATGATCACATTGAAGATAAACACGGAGGCTATGTACAGGAACAGCGAATTCGTCGAGTCCAGAATGTCCAGACCCACGAGGTACTCGTAGACGTTGTGCAGACTCTGCAGGATGCTGACGAACTTTTTCACCTTCAGACAGTAAACGAAGAGCACGAAGATGATGGTCAGCGTTCCCATGATCAGCTGGGAGAAATCGACCACCTGGAACAGCGACACCTTCAACTTGTACACGTTCGTGAACACGGAGTAGCTGCCGGCGCAGCAGACGACAACCAGGGCGCACATCATGATCACACTATATACGATGGCCAGTCGAGATGGAACGAATATCAGACGAGTCTTCTTGGCTTTCGAATTCGCCGATCTCCTGATGGAGAAATTCGACAGGCCGATGAGCATGAAGAAATAGTTTAGAAGAACTAGAAAGTGCACTAGAGTTACTTTACTTAATTGTTTCATCGTTGATAGTGAAATGTCGGTCGTGGCAGGTGTACATTTGTAAGGACGCGCGAAGCGCGACTAAAATCGACGATGTGGAGAAAAACATGATATTTGTTTGGGAATCTTCTGATTTTTACTGTTCTTCTTTTTTGAGTACATATATTAATGTCACTCGAATATCTAGCTTGCTGTCATTTATCGGAAGATTCGAGCGAATGATAGGATATACCGTGATGTTATCGGGTGCTTAATGCAGCGCTGTGAGCGGATAATTATTATCAAAATTATATGTTCGGAGGGTTCGCTTTTTTCTATCTTTCTTTTTTAAATAATAAGGGGTGGATCCTTCGCATTGCCAATGAATATTACGGATTAGAATAACAATTGTAGTCAATAATTAGCTATGGCATTGGGTGTCATTCAAAGCTTTCTTTGTTGATGTCTCTAGTTGAAACTGCAATAGTATCACCAAATAAGTCGTAATAGAACCGAAAATCTAAAAACAAGGAATGAAAATTAAAGTCTCCATTCGAATTCAGGCATTATTAACATTGTACATTATAATTTTCTAGTTACTGATTTTATTAAACTTCCATCGACGAGAAAAATTCCCCACGCGGTAAATTTTACACGAGCGTGTAGTAAATAGAGAGAAAATTCGTTTAACTGAAATCGTCAATTTATATGTGCATTAGATATTGTCGCTGCATTGTTATTTTATATTAATGTTAGTATGATAAATGTTACCTCTTTGGTAATTTCGTTATTTAAAGTTCCCCGGAGTAACTGATGTATAATCCGTCCAGTTCGATTACTCTACAGAATACGAATAATTTATAAAACATTTATATAAATAAAATAACAAAAGTAGAGATACACTTCATTATCATCCTTTTTTTTTAAGTCTTGGTAGGGCTTATTCGATTTTACTTTCTTTAATTACAAATTCATTATTACAATAATCATAAATTTAAAAATTCTTAAAAAATATGAGAAAATTCGAATGTTATCAAGTTTTTCCTTACGAAAATATCCTATAGGATTGCCTATAGGCTCCCTATAGGACCCCTATAGGAAATCTTATAGGAAACCTTGAATCCTATAGGAGTCCTATAGGAATTCCTATAGCTTTTTCGCGGTAACAAACCTATTTCCTACAGGTTTTCCTAAAGAATTTTTTATAGGATTTTTTTCCTATAAAAAATTCTGTAGAAAAATCTATAGGAAATCCTATAGGTTTTTTAGCGCGAAAATCTATAAGAATTCCTATAGGATTCCTATAGGATTTGCTATAGGATATTTGTTCCTACAGGACTTCCTACAGGATATTTTCCTAAGGGTTAAATGATAGTAAAATTATAAATTACGTTTTATCAATTGAAGGAGAGAATTGTCTACCACAGAAATTTCCTAAAAAATGTTGCTCTTTTTCAAAAGAATTATCCAAAGATAAAAGTTAACTTTCATCATTCTTCCCCGCATGAATATTAGAAATGAATTGGTTATTTTACTAAAAAGTTCAAATGTATAAAATATCATACTTCATCTTCTGCTATGATGATGAGCCTCGCCAACGCCAGCAAAGGGACCACGAAAGAAATCTGCGACAAAACCATATGCGTGTACTCGATAATTTCAAAAACCATTTCTTTCTCGACAGCCAAATCCAGAATAAAGTACGAAGTCACTATTAAATAAACGAATATATACACGGTGCATGCAAAAATCGTTATTTCGTAAAACGAATCCACCTCCTGGCAGGCGTCCACCAGCGATTGGTGCAAGCTTCGAATCTTCAGGTACGACTCCAATTCCTTCGTGGAAAAGAGACAAGAGCCGCTTCCTGGTTTATCTTTTGGAGCCTGTCCCGATGGTATCGTCGACAAATTGGCCAACGAAGCGTTTAGGTTCCTAAACACATCCAAAAGTATCCTCATCACCAGGGCGTATTGCGCTACCAACCACATGATAATCAGGTGCCTGCACAAGGTGCTAAGCAGGTCGATAAACTTGTGGTAGTACACGAAATTAGTGACCACCATGATTGTGTTTATCACCAATTGAAATCCAAAAAACAACGTGATGAAATAAAAGGTCGACTTCCCCTTACGTTCACTGTTGATTCGATCGGAAGCAACGTATAGCTTGTATATCATAGACGTCATCCTCAAGGACAGCCGTTGTCGTGCGAAATGGTACACTAAAATGAATACGGCCACTAGAGAGCCAAAGGTCACTTCGATAAAGTCTGTGAAGTTGTACAGCGACTGTTCCTTCTGATATACTTGGTTCAGAATCACTCCATTCGTACCGGCGATCATCAAGATGAATACCAGATTCTGAACGAGCGGCCCCATCCGAACGTCGAGGAGCTTTTCGATCGACACATCGTTTGGATTCTCACTTGACTTGATGGTCAAGGAGAAGGTGGTGAGTCCGAAGAAATTGAATATCCGCAGGATCACCGACAAACTGCTTAGGCTGTTCATGTCGCGTTCAATCCGTTCAGTCTGCACCTCGCAAACTGAATGACAGGAGGGGGACGACGCTGGTCAAGGGTAGCCGACTGCGCAAATGCACTCGAACTGTAATTAATGTTAGTGGAGTCTAAAAATCAATAATAACTGCTTGTTCACTAATCTGCATAATTGAGGCGACCAGGTAACAAGAATTAAACCAAACTACAGTCTAATCTGCTTAGATTAACTGACCGAGTAATCGCTTTACCAACAATTTCTTTAGTAGTTGTGCAAGCATTAATGGTTGTCAAGAACTGAAAGAAGGTTTTGGGAACGTCGCTGTAGGAACGAAACAAAGGATTCAAAAAACTTTTTGGGTTCGTCACGGGAACCTTCTTGGGACGTAGCATCAACTTAATTACATCAAAGTTCTAAATTCTCCGTACAAGGAAAGTTACTGGAACGTTGTGTAAGAGACCGTATGCGGACATTTCAACGTTCTAGGGACGTTTTAGGAACGTTATAGAAACTTTTAATGGAATGTTCCCTTGGTTCCTTCAGCGACGTTTCAGGAACGTTCCTAGAACGTTTTGTGCTATTTGGGTAATAATATGTCCAGTTTTATTACTCTACAGAATATGAATAATTTATAATGCATTTGTAAGTAAGAATTATAAAATTATAGAAATAGTATACATTTATTTACGTCCTATTTTAATAGTTGATTTTAACAAATTAAAAATTATTAAAAATATGTGAAGAATGGTTCGATGAATATCACTAACTACAAGTGGTTAGCAATCTAATGTGGTTAGTAAAAATTACCAGCAAATGTTAGAAAAATATAGCCGTAATTTTTATTGCATTCGTTGCAATTTTCAACCAAGTTGCAAGCAATTTTTATAAAACTGGTCGCTTGATCTCAAGGTTACTATAATTACATAGTAATTTTTGAAAACAATTAGAACAATTTTCATCGAACCATCCTCCTCGTGTAAATGTTAACTTTTATGAATATCGGATCTTCCCCAGGGTAATTTGAATGAAATGTTTCTCTTGCTAAAAGGTTAAAACGTATATATAGGTCATACTTCTAATTTGGTTTTTGTGACGTGCCTTGCCAAAGTCATCAAAGGCACCAACATAGAAACCTGCGACAGCGTCATATGTGTGTACTCTATGACGTGAAAAACCATTTCCTTCTCGATCACCAAATCCAGAAGAAAGTACATATTCACTATTATGTAAACAAAGATATACCCGGTGCACACGAGAATCATAAATTCGAAAAATGAGTCCACCTCCTGGCAAATCTCTATCAGTGAGTGGTGCAAGCTTCGAACCTTCAGGAGCAACTGCAGGTTCTTCGTGGAGAAGAGAAACGAACCACTATTCTTCGCGTTTATCTTGGAGTTATTTTGCATCGGAATTTGACCCGAAGGTATCGTCATCAAACTGGCCAAGTGGCGTTGAGGTTCCTGAAAACATCCAGGAGTATCCTGATCACCAGCGCGTACTGCGTAACCAACCACATGACCAGCTGCCTGGACAGGGTACTCATCAAGTCGACGAACTTATTGTAGTACACGAAAATGGTTACCACCATGATTGTGTTCAACGTCAGTTGAAAAGCAATGAACAGCGTGATGAAGTAAAACGTCGACTTTCGCTTGGGTCCAGTGTTCATCTGATTGGAAACAACGTACAGCTTGTACAACCTCGAGGTCAGGTTCAGGATAACTCGTTGCCGGGCCAGGTAGAATACCAAAATGTACATCGCCACCACGTAGCCCAGAAACACTTCGAAAAAGTCGCTTAGGTTGTACAGCGAAACCTCCTTCTGGTACACTTGGCTCAAGATGAAGATGTCCAAGCCGGAGACTAGCAGGAAGAACAGCAAATTCTGAACTAGTGCCACGATCGACCTTTCGAATAGCTTCTCCATCGGCACATCGTTCGGATTCTGGCAGGTCTTGACGGCCAGGGAGAAGGTGACCAACCCGAAGAAGTTGAATATCCGCAGGATCACCGACAGGCCGTTCAAGCTGTTCATGGCAAGTTCAACCCGTTGAGTTTGTACCCAGCGAACTGAGCGACAGGGGATTGAGCTGGTCGGAAGTGGACGACTGTGAAAATGCACTCGAACTGTAATTAATGGTAGTGAATTCTGAAAATCGATAGCGACCAATCCGTTTAACCAATGTGACCATGTAAGAATAATTAGGCTACTATAGTCTGAGAGCGAGCAATGTTAGATCGATTTGGCACGCTGGTACGCTCTCTCTTTACTGTGAATTTTTTACGTAAATTATTGTTTTCTTTTTAAAGCTCGAAAGCAGTTACATAGTGCCCTTTTATCACCGAAACCACCCTGTTTACACTCAACTGTATCCCTAATGACCGACACTTGCAGATAAAGATTTTTGAAAGGTTAAAATTGTGCATAATACTTAAAAATAAGTTTCAATATCAAAATTTATTGTAAAAGGATACAAATTCAGTATAATAAACAATACGGCAATGTTTAATCTCATTTTTGCATCTTGTTGATGCTGTATTTCTTTGAACAATTTACAACAATCACTGAGAAATTTTATTATTATTCTAATCTCTGCATTTAGAGTTGAAATTGCACCAGAATAACTAAGTAAGTCAAAACTGAATGGATAATCTATTTTAAAAGCAAAATAATAATCCAGTATAGTATAACCGACATTAAATAAGTTAAATAATTAAAAATATACTTACGGAAGTTATTAGATTAGATTCTAGAGAAAAGAAATCCATGGCTGTGAATCTTACTTTTTTATGCATGGAATATTGTGAAAAATCTTTTAACTGAACAAAATATAAGATTGATTTATTTACACAAGATTATTTCAGGGGACCTATGCAATCGTCATTATTCCGAGCTGTTTTCAGGATTTTTTTTTGGAACCTTCGTCAAAATACTGAATATTAAATTAAGAAAATGACTTAATATTCAAGAAAAAATCTTTAGTATAGTTTTCCAAGAAAAAATATCTGAAAAACCCTCCAAAGTTCAGGCGATTACAGATGGATCCCTTATTTTTATCTTAAATGAAATAACGTACCATTTCTCTGTACTCCTGATTCTTTGCATATTTAAACAGTTCAAAAACGATATTTTTTGTCCTGTTTACCTAGATTGTAAATAAATCATTATTACTAAATCTACACGTTCACACTACCGTAAAAAATCATTTAAAATTACCTCGTTAAGTGTTTTGGTAACATTTCTGGACAAAGCAAAAAGTGCCCACAAGAGCCAAGTGTCCCACAAACCGATATGTACATACTCGATTTCTTTGAACAGCTTATTTCCGTCCAAGGCGAAAATCAACAAAAAGTACGTGTACACCACTATGGTGTAGAACATGAACGCGATGCAGCCAAGAATGGACACGTCGTAAAATCTGGTCACATCCTGAGATATGTTGCAGAGGTTCGCATGGGCACTCTGAAGCAATATCAAAATCTCACTATTTTTCGTACTAAAAGGAGCGTTCACTTTTCCGTGTATCTCGGCTAGATCCTTGAAGGTCTTCAATATGGCTCCATTTACACTGTCGAACATGAAAAAAATTATCCTCACGACGATGGTGTACTGCAGTACTAAACACACCGTCACGAAGTTCGGGATGAAGTTGATGAAGAAGATCAGCAGCGTCGGATAGGTCATCATGGCGGAGATGATAAAGATAGCGAACAGACACACATTGCAGATGAACACACTGGCCACGTAAAGAAACAACGAATTCGTGGACTTCAGGACGCGCAGGTTGACGAGGTAGACGCTGGCGTTGTGCATCTTCTGCAGTATACTGGCGAATTCCTTCACCTTCACGCAGTTGACGAAGAGTACGGAGACGACCACCGAGTTTCCCATGATCAACTGGAAGAAATCGACTATCTGGAAGAGTGACACCTTGTAATTGTACACCTCGGTGTACTCCACGTAAAGCCCAGCCAGGCAGAGGCAAATCAATAAGCCCGATATGATCAGGCTGTAAATGATCGCTACGCGGGAAGGAACAAAAATCAGTCGGAGCTTCTGAGTTTTCGAGTCTGTTGTTTGGATGGACAAATTTGCCAGACCGACGATCGTGAAGAAGTAGTGCAAGAAAATAAGAAACTTCAGTATAAATTTTTTATTCGACTTTTCCATTGCGGTAGTACTGTTACTTAATGTCGTCAGTGACTCAGTATATTAGTACGAACATCCGAAACATGACTAAGTCCGATGAAAGAGAATGTATAGTTCGTTCTAAATAGATGAAAAGATTTCCACGATTTTTTTTTGTACTTCCTTTTACAGCAAATATATTAATGTCAGTCAAATACCTGCCTCATTATCGCACATCATGAGATTCAAGCGGGTGATAGGAAATGCTAGTTTTTGTTTTTTAAATTTCTAATTTTGAGAGGGTATAATTTTCTTAAAATAACAAGAGATAACGACAGAGAATCAAATCATGTATATTATAAAATATTATCTACATATCAATATTGTCAATGATTATCGATAATTTTTGTATTGTTTAATGTTTCCTTAGTCGACGGCTGCAGTTGAAACTGTAATAGGATGACCAAATAAGTTGTAATGGAACTAAAAATCTAAAAAAGAATAGCAACGATTAAATATTGTATGAAATATTAACAATTATTTTTAATTATTTTAATTTTCCGTGGTTACTGATTTGATCAAACTTCCATCCAAAGAGAAAACTCCCCACGCAGTAAATTTGACACGAGTGTGCAGCAAATAGAGAGAGAAATCATTCAACTAAAATTATAAATTTATTTAAGCATTAAGTGTTGCTGGTCATCAATTTTATTTGTTGGCGTTGAAATAAGTTACCTCTTTGGTAATCTCATTATTTAAAGTATTCCTCATTAACTGATGCACAATGTGACCAGTTTTATTGATCTGCAAAAGACGGATGTTTCATGACGTAATAGAATTTTCTCTGGACATTATAGTAGTGGGGATGAATGATGTTATTACTGGTTGATGCCAGCGCGCAACAATAACAACAATATTGACTAACGGTTAGTCAACGGTTGGTGAAATAACTGTCTACCTGAACATTTAAGAATTTATGAAACAACTATTTAATTATAAAAAGTACTATAGATGATTAATAAAAATATTATAGCGAAGTTGGAAATAAAATTATTTTAATGTTAAATAGATAGCATAATACGTCGGATCCCTTAGGAAAATATCCTGTAGCAAATCCTATAGGAAGCCTATAGGAAATCTTGTAGGAAATCTTGTAGAAAATCTTGAATCCTATAGGAATTCCTGAACGAAACCTTGAATCCTATAGGAATTCCTGAACGAAACCTTGAATCCTATAGGAATTCCTATAGCTTTTTCGCGCTAAAAAAACTATAGGGTATCCTATAGGTTTTCCTACAGAATTTTTTATAGGAAAAGAAAATCCTATAAAAAACTTTAAGGAAATCCTATAGGTTTTTTAGCGCGAAAAAGCTATACGAATTCCTACAGGATTCAAGGTTGCCTATAAGATTTCCTATAAGCGTCCTATAAGGAGCCTATAGGATTTCAGTTAGGTTACTTCCGTCTCGCTGTTTGCACTTCACTGACCAATGATTTTAATAAAATATGTTCTCGTGATTATTAATTTTCATCATTTGATAGCGACTATTTCTAACAGGGGGGGCATTCGTAATATTTAAGTATTTCAGTAGAGTGCTAATGTAGCCGGTGTATACCTAGGTGTACACGATCAAACAGATTATCATCAGAATAATAAATAATTGATGAAATGATTATCTCTTACTGAAATTTAAAGTCATTCTCATCACTTACTTCAATTTCGGTTTTTGTGACGTGCCTCGTCAATGCCATTAAAGAAACCAAGAACGACACTTGCCACAATAACAAGTGCGTGTACTCGATAACTTTAAAAATGACTTTCCTCTCGATCACCAGATCCAGAATGAAGTACAAAGACACTATCAAATAAACGAATATGTACACGGTGCACGCAAGAATCGTAACTTCGAAAAAGGTCTCCACCTCCTGGCAAATCTCTATCAGCGAATGGTGCAAGCTTCGAACCTTCAGGAGCAAGTGCAGGTTCTTCGTGGAAAAGAGAAAACAGCCGCTGTTCTGCTTTTCATTTGGAACCTGCACCAGCGATATCCTCGTCAAACTCACTAACGACTCGTTCAGGTTCCTGAACATGTCCAAAAGTACTCTGATGACTAGCACGTACAGCGTGATGAACCAAGCGATGATCAGGTGCCTCGACGTGCTGCTCATTAAGTAAACGAACGCATCGTAATACACGACGATGGTGACGATCCCAGCTGAACTCAACATCAGTTGAACGGCGATCAACAACACGACGAAGTAGAACGTCGCCATCCCCTTGCGTCCAGTGTTCATTCGATCGGTGATCACGTACAGCTTGTAGAGCTTCGAGGTCAGCTTCAAGGTGACCCCTCGTCGGGCGAAGTGAAACGCCAGAATCGTCATCGCTACCAGCGAGCCCATGAGAATATCAAAGATGTCGATCAGATTGAACAGCTCCAGTTTCCTTTTATACCTTTCCCAGTACAATTTGTTCAAGGTCATGGAGTTCGTAAAGCCGACTATCAGAATGAACGCCAGATTCTGAACTAGCGCAGCCACCGAACTCTGGAACAGCTTTTCCATCGGCACATCGTTCGGATTCGCGCTCGTCTTTACGGCCAAGGAGAAGGTGGTGAGACCGAAGAAGTTGAATAGCCCCACGATAGCCGATAAGTTGCTCAAGGTATTCATACCGAATTCAACGCGACAGCCTGCTATTGCCAACTTAGGTGCTTCTTCAATAGAAGGTGTTCAGCTGCTAAGTCACTATAGAACGGCAATTATTGTTAGTGTATTATTGAAAATCAATATGTCCACTTACCTTAGGGTCTAATAAATTGTGTGTCTAAATAATAAATGTTTCAACATTTCAACAATGGATGTTACTGCACTTTATTATGTGCAGTGCAAGCGCGTGCGTGCGTGCGTGTGTGTGTGTGTGCGTGTGCGTGTGTGTGTGTGTGTGTGTGTGTGTGTGTGTGTGTGTGTGTGTGTGTGTGTGTGTGTGT